>PVJL010004872.1:0-119942 GCA_004026885.1 Lyroderma lyra
TTGCCTTTTCAGTTTGTTGATTTTTGTCCTTTGATGCACATAGTTTGAATGTTTGATGTAATTCCATTTTTTTTCTTTTTGCTTTCATTGCCAGTGCTTTGGGTATCATATCCAAAAATTCATTGTCAAATTCAATGTCATGAAGATTTCCCCTTGGTTTTCTTTTGGAGGCTTTATAATTTTAAGTCTCACATTTATAACTTTAATTCATTTTAATTTAATTTTTGTATCAGGTGTAAGATAAGCGTGCAATTTCATTCTTTGTTGTTTTTATTTTAATCCAGTTTTTCCAGCACTATTTGTTGAAGAGATAGTCTTTTCTTTTTTGGGTGATTTAGGCTCTTGTTGAAAATTATCTTACCACATATAGGACTTATTTCTAGTGTCTCCATTCTATTACATCCATTTATATGTCTGTCTTTATGCCAGGACCACACTGCTTTGATTGCTGTAGCTTGGTAGTATAGCATGAAATCGGGAAGTGTGAGTTATCCAAATTTGTTCTTCTTTTGCAAAATTATTCTGGGTATTTGGAATTTTTGTGAGATTCTATATGAATTTTAGGATGTATTTTTTTAATTTCTGGGGAAAAAGACATTGAGATTTTTATAGGGATTGCATTGAATCCATAGATTGCTTTGAATAGTATTGACATCTCTAAAATATAAAGTCTTACAATCCATGAATTTATTTCTGTCTTTTCAATTTTTTTAAACAATGTTTCATATTTTTTAGCATGAAAGGCTCTCTGGAAAAAATCCAGCCATAAATTCCTTTGTTTTTCATATTGAATGACTGGATATTTTCAGGACACCCCTTGTATGTCTTTCACATTTCGGTTTGTTTAATTCCTGAATATTTTATTCTTTTAAATGGTATTGTAATGGAATATTTTCATAATTTTCTTTCCATAATTTGTTTATTGTTAGTATATAGAAATGCAACTGATTTTTGCTTGTTGGTTTTGTATGCTGCAACTTTAATGAATTTATTAGTTCTGAAAGTTTTTATTTTACATGTGGACATTCAAGTTTTTCCACCTATAAGCTCATGTCATCAAATGAGCAACAGGTACATGGAAGAATGTAAAACATAGGGAAGTGTGAATCCAACCACAATGAGATATCTATCACCTTACAACTGTTAGAATAGATATTATCAAGACGACAGAGATAATAAATGTTGTCAAGGAAATGGAGAAAAAGGAACACTTGTACACTTGATAGGAATGTCACTATGGGAAACAATTTGGAGATTCCTCAACAACAACAACAACAACAACAAAGTAAAACTATTATATGATCTAGCAATCCCACTTCTGGGTATATGCCCAAAGGAAATCAAAACAATATTGAAGAAGTATATGCATTTTCATGTTTATGTGAATTCAAAAGTAAATTATATTGTTTTACCTTGCATTTGAATGAGTTGACAACTAGTTCCATCATTTTTAAGTACATCTCAATGCTGACCTTTACAGCCTAGATATTTCTAAAAAGAATTGCTGAGTGGATATATTTATAGTAGGCAATCTTGAGAATAAAAACCTGTCTGGTAGGCTGTATATGAGGATAACATTAAAATAATAATAATAAATAAATAAAAGCAGGCCTCAAAAAAACAAAGAGTAAAAGGGGGTTATCAGGGGTTGTTATTGGTAGAGTACAAACTTGCAAGTAGCAGATAAATGAGGCTTGAAGACCTAATGCAGAGTGCAGTAATTTTAGACAACAATATTTATTATAAACATCAAATTTGCTAACAGACTAGATGTTAATTATTTCCACCAAAAAAGAAATGTTAACTCTGTCATGTGATAGAGGTGTTAGCTAACCCTACAGTGACAATCATATTGTAATACATAAATGTGTCAAGTTAATACGTTGTACACCTCAAAGTTTATTTGTCATCAGAAACCATGGATACCAAAAAGAAGTGGGATGATATATTTAAAGTGCTAAAAGGCTCTTGAGCCACTCTCCTTGATCAAGCCTGCTCCTACCTCTTTGGAGTGTACTTTCTCTTCAATAAACTCTCTTTGTTTCACCTCTAAAAAAAAATAAAGTGCTAAAAGAAACAAGCTGTTAGCTAAGAATTCTATATTCAGGGAAACCATCCACAAGAATGAGAAGAAATTAAGATATTCTCAGAAACAAAAGCCGAAGCATTCTGTCACTAGTAGACTTGCCCTACAACAAATGATAAAGGGAGTCCTTCAAACATAAATATTGATAAAAGATATCATACAGTAAATTGAAGCCATATGATGAAATAATTCTAATAAAGGTGACTACATAGAAATAAGTATAAAAGTCAGTGTATTTGTATTTTGGTTTGTATCCTCTTCTTTCCCTCTACATTTTAAAAGACAAATGCACAAAGCTATATTCTAAGTCTATATTAATGGGTACACAGTGTGTAACAACAGTAACAACATAAAGAAAGAGTGAAAGACCTGTACAGGAGTAGAGCTTTTATATACTACTGAAATTAAGTTAGTATTAATTCAAAGTATCATTATGAGATTAAGATGATAATTTTTACCCCCAGGATAAACTACTTAACAAAATAACCAAAAATATCCATAAAAGGAAAAGAAAAGGGATACAAAATGATCCATTACAAAAGAATTAAACAAATAATAAGGCTGTAATGGGAAAAGTGAGGAACAAAAGAGTCATAGACTTAAGGAAAACATGTAGAAGAATGACAGGGCAGGTTCTTTTATGTCAGTATTTATTTTAAGGATAAATTGATTAAATACTCCAATTTAAGTGCAGATATTAGCAAAATGAATTTAAAAATGATTTAACTATATGCTGTTTACAGGAGACTTACTTTGTATCTCAAGACACACATAGGTTGAAAGTGAAAGTATGACAAAAGATATTCCATATAAATAGCAACCATAATAATGTTGGGGTAGTCATATTTATATCAGAAAAATTAGATTTTAAGAAAAAAATTGTCACAAGAGACAAAGAAGAACATTATGTAATGATAAACATTATATAAAGATATATATCATCAGAGTTCTCAAATACATGAGGCAAATATTTACAGAATTGAAGGGAGAAATAGAGGAGCACAATTATAGTAAGCAACATCAATCTCTCACTTCCTGTGATAGATAGAAAATCAATAATTTACTTTATATTTCTTGTGATGGTACTAATTTCATTTATTTTTTTAATTCAAAAAATCTGTATTGAGTTCTTATACTCCATGTACTCTTATAGACACTGGATACACGGACAAAGAATCATCTCTGCTTTCATGGAATTTGTGTTCTAGTGGGAGGAGAGAAAGATAATCAATACACATCTAAACACTATAAAGAAATAAAGTGGGATTAAGTGATAGAGAACGGTGGACATTCTACAGTTTAGAAAGATTCATCAGAGATGCTTTTTGGTGGGGTAATAATGTTGAAGGGAGGGTGGAATGAAATGAGGGGTAAAGCTGTCTGGTTATTTGAAGGAAGGAACACCAAGTGCAAATACAAGTCCCCAGGCAGGTGTTTGGGATGCTCAAGAAGCACCAAAGGGTTAGGATGGCTGGAGGAGCCCAGGAAATAAGGAGGAGATTGTCACAAACCAGATAAAAGAGGCAATAGAGAACCAGGTTTTATAAACCCCAGGGGTTTGGGCATTTAATTTTCAGTTTGCAGAGAACTAATTGAATTATTTTGACCACAAAAATTATATGATTAGCCATGTTTTTAACAGGGTTTCTCTGGTTGCTTTTTGGAGACTCTCTGAGGTGGGCAGGGTGGGGGTGGGCTGGAAGGATAAAAAAATATAAGCAGGGACTTCAGTTAGAGACTACTACAGGGTTCAGGCAAGAGAAGATGGTAGCTCAGACCAGAGCGGTAGTAGTGTAAGTGGTAAGATGTAGATGGATGGATTATTTGGGATATATTTTGAAGGTAGAGTGAGTATAATTTTCTGATGCATTGCATATTAGGTATGAGACAAAGAGTTAAGGCTTACCCACTCCTAGCCTTTGTTTGGCTTTGATTTGAATACATGATAATATTTCCAAATTATCTACAATAAATAACATTTCAATGGATGTCTTGTGCATAATTGTCTTTATTTTTTAGATATGTCTCCTTTCCTTAGAAATTTCCCTACAGGAAGAATTACCTGTCATTGGGGAGTTTTTAAGAAATCACATGTAAAATCATTGGTACACCGTAGCTTTCGAGGAGACATTACTTTGATAACATTTACTTTTTTTGTTTCATGCTTGTTTGTACACACTTTCCTTTCCTTGTAATGGTTTATAATTAGATAACTCATAAACTTTTCCTTTTCACTGATATATTTGAATTTGTTTCACTATAGATCAAGCAACTAGTTTTCATCTAAAGTATCATCTGCTTCTATAGGTGTAGCCATGTCCCTGTTGTTACTAAATAAAGTGCTTTATCTTTTACTTGATTAGAGTTGTAGAACTTACCTTCATCATTGCTCCTACTAAATCTTTATACATGTTAGCTATTCTCAGTCATATTCATGGCTTTCAAACTACTTTTCTAATTTTATTTTTCAAAGTTTTCCTTGAACTTTGTGTTGGATGTTTTATTTATTCACTCATTCCCTTATGTATGTTTGTGAGAATATGGATATAGATGTGTGAACATGCATACATCTGTAAAGCTATGGATTTGCAGCAATTGCAATTTCAGATTTAGAGTATGTTCACAGTTTTCAGGTCCTTTCTTCTTTCCATGGCATATATAATTTTATTTTGATTTTCTTATTGCTTCATTCATGTAGAATAAATTTTAAAAATTAGCAAATAATTATGTTGTGCCATAATTTTCTAGTTTTATTGCAAACTAGTTTTGTAATAACTAGAATTAACTAGTTTTATTGCAAATTCAGAGGTGTGATCTGTCTAGTTTCACAGTTATATTCTTTGTGTTAATCTTGTGTATAGTATTAGCCAAGCACTCTTTTACTCATAGTGATCTAAGTCTAGTGTTAATATATATGAGCCTTCCATCAAGCATTAACTGCTGCTTCAGGCTCCTAAGTTAATGGCTAGAAGGGACACTCTAGACAAATGAGCCCTGCTAAATTTGAACTCAGATCTATCATCTTCCAGCTAGAAAATTGTCATGTTATTCATGTCACTTATGAGAAGTCCTTTATACTTACTAGAATAAACCCTTAAGATCTCTCATCCATGCTCATTATATTCTGGGTCTCTATCTTGAATTCATTTTGGCCTTCACATATGAAGAAAGTGGTTGGAGTAATTGAAACAACTTTTCCAAACAAATAGAAACCTCCTCTCAATTAGGGAGGAAGGCAGGAAGGAAGGAAGAGAAAGAAAGGGGAGAAAAGAAAGAAAAGGAAAGTAAAGAAAAGAAACTACACAACTAAATAAGATAAAGATGGGTAAAGGCAAAGCCAACCAAAGAGAAAGAACAAAAGAGAAATAAGGGATTGTGACTTAAAGTTCTTCATTTGAATAAAATTCACCATTTTGCTTTTTCCTGTAGTTTTCCCTTGCTCTGAATCAGAAATCCCCATTGGAAGAGTGGAGTGATGACCTTAATGGTGATCATGGAGGACAGAAACCTTTGAACTTCTATATGCTTTATTGTGATGGGAAAACTCTCTCAAATGTAATTCTTTTCCTCTACTCTTTCTTGCTAAATGTCTATTCACAGAGTAGCACTTCTTCATGTTATGTAGAGAGGGCACTATCCACTGAAGTACCACACCACTGCAAAGACCACCATGAGGTCTTACCTAGACCCTTTTCCCCACAGGCTTCAGGATACCCTCCCAAGGTGCTTGCACCTGCAATGTTTACCCCAAGATAACTTGCAGGTTATAGTCCTAACCTTACCTCCAAAGTTCATGCTTTGAAATTTACTACACGAAAAAATATTATTAAATACTGATTATCATATACATTTCTGTTACATTAGGATTAGGGACAAGTTCTGTTTAGAAATAACTCCAAGAACAGTTTTCATATTTTATTTTCCCATTGGAAACTGTGTTTATGTAAAATTAAATGAATGCATCAGCGAGCTGTACTTTTTCTTTTTCCTAAATGGGAAATGGGTTAACACATTCTGGAGAGTACCTTCTTGTTGAACATTTCTGCTAGGGAGGAACAGCTAGTAGACAGTCTTACCCTGCCGTGGGGTTTCTTTTGGGATGAAGCCCAGGAGTGGTGAGTTTCTGCTTGCTGCCCCTACCAACGCTGGGAGGAGTCTCTGCTACTTTGGCTCGTACATGTGGAAGACATCACTCCTAGACAAAGCCCTGCTGCTATGTTGGATTTCTGCTTCATGTGTCCACTAACTCCCTGGGTGATAACATAATCGTTTCCACTTAGGTGAAAGGAATAACTGCTTATGCCAGCAAGACTAGAGTAAAGATTTCCAGAACAGATGGTATTTGAGTTGGCTTTTTATAGAATGAATTGCCACCTCCTATATGGACAAGGGCAAGGGAAGAATTTGCAGGTTCTAGGACAAACATCTGCAAAAGCTGAGTTCAAAACTAGATATTTTCATATTCAAAGTCAAGCATACACCAAAATATGGTGTCTCTTGAATGAGTTTATAGGACTTGCCAAAGAAAAAAATATATACCATGTCAAAGAGTTTTTATCTTATATTTGGTGGTATCAAGACAAGGATATGTGATTGTATTAATTTATGGTAGTAATGGTGGTAACCTAATTATTGGATTAATCACCAAGCCTTCTGTTAACTTTCTATGTCTCCCCAGAGCCAACAGAAACCACTCAGATTGATCATAGCCCTTACCTCATTAGAAATTGTGTTTTGGAGTAGTTTTAGCTCCTTTAACGAGGGCCAAGTCTGCAAATGATTCACTCATGAAGATGAACAGTAATTACCCTTAGAATTTCCTCTCTATTTAACAGGACAGGAAACAGAAATAGACTAAGTCGTTAACTTGCCCAAGACCAAACAAGTAGTAACAGGTGGAGCCAGCATACAAACCCGGAGGCAGTCCAACTCCAGAATCAACATCTTTAACCCCTACACTCCCCTTGGGAGTGCTGCAGAAGGAGAAAATTGGGAGACGAATGATTAGCACTCAGCAGCCAATTTGATACAATGAGAGTGATGGAAGAGACAGGATTAATTGCAATACACGTAATTGGAAAATTCTTTAGAGGATACAGGAGAATATTTGTTTCTTCTGTTCATTTTCAATTATTTTGTAAACTGTCTTACAAATTTCAAAGTACGTTTCTCATAGAAAGAAGTATTTACTTAGACCTGTCCAGAAGTAGTTTTAAAATAATTTCAGTGTATCAGTGCTCTCAAACCACGTGTACATATAAATCATCTAAGAATCTTACTGATATGCAGATTATGATTTAGTAGGTCAGGCTTGGCCTGAGATTCTGTATTTTTAACAAGCTTCCAGGCTGGGCTCCATTCACATGTGTGTGACCTGTGCAATTACACAGACCTCACACCGATTTAATGCTCTGATGTCAGCATTTTAATATTCTTAGTAATTTATGAACAAAGGGCTCTGAATTTTTATTTTGCTTTGGGCCCCACAATCTTTGTAGCCGGTCCTGCCCCCTGGAAATAGGGTAACTGCTAATCTGTGGAGCACGCTTTGAATTGAAAACGTCTAGCACAGGGATTTGCAAACTGGTTCATGGGGCAAATTCAGATACCTCCCTGTCTTTGTAAATAAAGTTTTATTAGAATGTAGCAAGCCCAACTTGTTTATTTATTGTGTATGGCTGTTTTTGTGCTACAACATGAGCTGAGTAGCTCTAACAGATATGATAGGCTCTCAAACCTAAAATATTTACCATCTGGTTCTTTACAGAAATAGTTTGGTGGCTTCCAGCCTAGTCAATGATATTAGAGGCCATAGTATCAGAAATAGCATATTAAGCAAATAGTTTTCCCAATTATTAGCATCATATTGCTTTACATTTGTTAAGTTACTTTTAAAACAAAATCTTTTTAACATACATTAACTCAATTTCTTTCATAACATTCATTTGAGATAGATGCTATATTCTGAATTGTATCTGTTGAGAACTGGTGTTCAGAAGGCTTAAAGTATTTGTCCAGGATCATGTAATAACAGCCTGCCAAAAACACTAGGCTCCTTTTGTTATTTTTAAACCCCATTTACATGCTCTATTTCTTTCTGGTGGTCTTACAGAACTTTTTCTCTAGGTAGAGGAAATAGTTACTTTTGGTCTTATTACACAATAACATCATTTTTATACAATAATTCAGTGGTTATCAAACAGCATTTGACACAACGGAGGGGTTTCCAGTGATACTACAGAAGTCAACTAAAAATGCGCAAGGTACAGAGGGTAGAAATAGGCGCAGGATACCTTTCTGACTGTCTGTAGTGGACCCCTGCACTATATTTAGTCTGAAGAAATATTTCCACTTATAATTGTTTTGAGTACTACTTCAATAATTATTATTTTTCTTTATTGTGTTGTTTAAACCACTCTAAATTCCTTGGAAACATCTGCCTTTCTCTCCTTCCCACCCTCCCTCAAACAATGCAGCACAGTACTTGTTATAAATTGCTACTCCATTATCTTTAACAAAGTTGATTATCTGTGAATCGTGTTGCTCAGCATGATTACATTAAAGCATTATGCAAATTGGGTCTATTATGTCTTCCTTTTTGTATATGGAGGGAGTATTGTTTAGGTAGGAGTGATGGTGAAGATTGATTAGACATTATATCCTATTATACCACAATAATTAAAACAATGCTTGAAATTCTCACAAATACATAATAAAAAGGCATATTTAAGAAATGATGCTGAAACTTGCAAATTAAAAACATATGAACATTATATGGCTTTAGGGCTCTTAGGCAGGAGTAACATAAGACTAAATATTACTGTGGAAAATACCAGATATATCCAGTTTTAATAAAGACAATAGAGTCATCTTTTACTTTTTTTACAAGAAAAATATAGCCAAGAGGAAAATGAACTTTCCTCATTAGTATTTCATGTATTAGTTCTATAAGTATAGTGATAGCAGACATGGAACTCTTTCTTTCTAATTCACAGTGTAAGTTTATCAGAGATTATTTTAATCATTTCTTCAATTATTATGTTTTTCCAGCAATACTACTATCTACTGAAACTGGCATCCAGCCCAGTACTGTCACCTGTCCCTAAGCATTGTTACCAGACCAAAGTCTCTGTGTCCAATGCTTCAAAAGGCTGGGAATCAAAACGTGTGTTTGGAATAAGAAAAAATTTATTGCTCAACAAGGCATCAACCAAGAAGTTGGGAATCCTAGTGGTGCCTCAAACCCACCTTGTTTGTGGGGCTAGGCCCAGGGTTTTTAAGAAACTATGGGGAAATTCGGGTGGGGCAAGTTTTAATTAGAGGACTTTGGAACTTCACCATTGATGGTAAAGGAGTGACAATGCAAGACTTTTGTGGGTAATGGACCCTAGACTTCTGAAAGGTTCTGGTGTTCAAGTTCCAATTATGTCCTGGTCTTTCGGTTCCATGGTGGTGGTGGGGGTGGGAGGGAAGCAAGTTTTGGTTCTTGGGTGCAGCTGGAGGTCAAAATTCTCTCCTTTGCTCATGCTTCAGCTACATGACTTGTGGTTTTGGTCTGTTGTCTCTGAAAAACAACTTAGCACCTTATCCAACAGGATAGGACCATTTTAACTGGTTCTGCAGTTATAGCATGTATCCTACTTTTATTTCTCCTTATGAATTTATATCCATAAAACATTTCCAGCTTAGAATTGTTATTAACTGCTCAGATAAAAGCATTTCCTACAAACTACTCAGTAGGCAGAAATTAAATTGCTTAAAATGGGTAAATTATGGGAGTTAGCTGGTGGTGTAGTGGCTAAGCTTTGGTGCTCTTAATGCTGCAGCCTGGGTTCAATACCCAGCCAGGGAAGTACCCCCCAAAAAAGGGTAAATTTCAAAGAGATTTATTGGATGGAAAGTGGGTCAAGTTCAACTGATCTTGAATAATTGAAAATTAAATCTGAACCCAAAATACAAACTTTGATTTCTGCTATTTCTTTATATGTATATGTGTATGTTTATGTGAACAGGTTGTTCTTTTTATTTACCTTCTCTTTTAGCAATTTTGTATTTCTAGAGATAATATTGAAGAATAGCTATAAGATTTTCTAAATAGAACATATTAAAAGAGCAATAATCTTAAAGGAAAAGATCAATAAATTGGATTACATTAAAATCAGGTTTGTTGATTAAACGAGTGTCCAAAAAGCAATCTGCAAATTGGTGTATATGGCTGAATTTGTGGGAATGGTGTCGTGCAACAGGAACTCTTGAAGCCTGCTGACCAGAGTCTAAATTGGATAAACATTCTAAAAAATTATTTAGAATTCTCTATCAAATGTATCAATATGGACTGACATCTTCAGTAGTTACAAATGCAGCTATGAGTGGTGTGTAGCCAGAGACGTGCACAGGAACGTTTATGACCGCTTTACGTGTAATTGCCAAAATTGGAAATAATCAAAGTGCCCATCAACCAGAGACTTGACAAATATATTATGGTGCTTTTATATAATAGACTCTATAAGGCAATGACAATTAGTTGCTGCTATGCGAAATAACGTGAATGAAAAAATGCTGAGCCAAAAATTCAGACACAGGAGTATGCTTAGGCAGTTACTCCGTTTATGTAAAGAACAAAGACGTGTGCAAATCATACCATAGTGTTTAAAGTCAGGATAGTGGTCACCTTGAGAAAGGAGTGGGTAGTGCTGCCGAGGGGCATCAGCATGGCTATTGCGATGGTGGTAATGTTCCCTTTCTGGACTGGGTTTTCATTTTGTAGTATTTCAGTGAATTCTAGATTTAAGTTTTGTGCATTTTTGAGTGTTTGTTATACTTCTTTTTGGAAATAGAAGGTTATAATGATAAGATATCATCTATATAGTAAAAACAAAACCAAAACCAAAAACTTTCCCATTAATGTATTCCAGAATGATGCAAATTTGTGATAGAGGCAATTTTATCACAGCTCAACAGAATGGATCATTTTTATTCTCACTATATATATACTGTCCGGAAAGTACCCAGCCATGTACTTTGAAAATCCAGCTGGATTTTTCCAGACAGCCCTTGTATAAATGTAACACTGATTTGCTAGAGATAATAATGCTACAAATAACTTGAATCCAATTACTAATATAAGATAATTAAAACAATGATAGAATTGCTTTTACTATTCACAGAACAGATATTCATATTGATAAAGTTATGGATTAAATCATTTAAATTTAGAAAAAAGCAGTCAAATATCACTTCAATTAGCATTTAATATGTACATATTAAATGGTTAAGACATAAATTCAACTTTGTTTCCATTAGAGAATGAAGAAAGATCTACCTTTTATAGAATCTTGAATGCTGATACATAAGGAGATTCATTAAAAGCTGTAAAAGAGGAGCAAAGACGGAGTTCCCTGGTGGTGTAGTGGCTTAAGGCTTCGACGCTGGCACTGTCAGCGCTGCAGCCTGGGTTCGATTCCCAGCCAGGGAACTACCCACATACAAAAAAAAAAAAAAAGGAGCAAAGATGACTATTACTTCTGCCCAAAGAATATATTCCTTAATAGGAGAAAAATGCAAAACTGTGGGGAATGAAATAGTTTAAAGTTGATATCAAATGGGTTCTGTAATAGAATGTGTGTGTGTCAGCAACCAGGCAAGAAGATATTTGACTTGTCCTTTCAGAGGGTAGATGGGAGCCATCTAAAACATAATATTAATAAATTCCAAGCGATGTATTTGGCAAAGTAATTAACAGGTTGGGGAATCAAGAACTCCAAAAGATTAATTTTTTTTAATGCAGGAAAGATACAGTTAGAACAAGCAACTGTTCAAAATTGAGAAAAATGGATACATTTAGCAAGAGGCAGGATCTACAAAAACAAGATAATTATTTAATTGCCACTTTGAAGAAATGAAGCTGTATTTTTGGTAAGAGAGTCAAACAACAGAGGGACCAATAGGAGCTAATAGGAGGGAAACTAAGCAATTTCTAGAAGGAGCTAGCTCCACAGGAAGTAATGTCACAAGGAATGGATAAGAAAGACATGAAGGACAAAGTGGAAAACATGAGGCACAGTTCAGAGAGATTCCTATCAAAATAGAGATACAATGGAATGTAACCTATAGTTTGCAGAAAATTCCGGTCTATTGTCTTATCACCTTGTGTGACTATTAGTTTTAGAGTCCATTATTTTCACAGTCAGAAAAATAAGTACAAACCAGGTGGATTTGCAGTACAACCCTCCATCTATGGTCACAATGAACAGTCAAGCATAGAGATCTTAAATGACAGCTGCGAGTCAACAAAATGAAGTTTCTCAAGCACATGGCAATTTTTTTATTACCCTTTGAAGTATCTGAACAGGGTATTATTTACTTAGTATTATGAAATCAAATTGACATGATTTAAATTTTAGGAATATTTGTTTGCCTCTACTTCCTAGAATTTCAATCAAATAATTCCCAAAATGAACACAAAATAGGAGAATTAGAGTGGGGGGATGAAATTGACTAAGTATATATCATGTATGAAGAACAATGCTAATTTTGTGTATATGATCTATTTCTTGCAAGTGCTTAGTACTTTAATGATATGTTACATGCGTGCAGAGTAGGGCCCAAAAATGCTATAGGTCAGTTAATGTGAAGTGCTGTAGTAAAAAGTTCAAATCATACTATGTGAGACATTTCTTTTACCTCCCCACTACTTCTTACTACCTCCTTTGAACTCAGTGAATTAGCAAACCTACTAGGTGTTGCATGATTAACTTTATTTTGGGGTCAAAAAAGTAGTAATTTATGAAACACAAAATATTATCTTCCTAGATTTAACATTTCCTGAAATTTCTACTGTTTGCATCTGTATTTAGAGTTAAAAGCCTCAGTCACAGTTCCAGTTTTCAGATGAAATAGCCATCACAGTAATTCCTCAGGCACTGAGTGCCTTAGAAATTCAGGTAGCCTATGGGAATTGCTGAGAAAAAGACCGAGAGGGCTACTAACATCTATTTCCATTGTTTCCTGGAGACAGTTGTTCAGATACCACAGTTAGACCTTTCTAAAGTGTAAACATTATCAAGGTCAGGACCTTTTTAATAGTGGATCTGAAGATAAAAATTAGATAAAATCCTTTTGAGAAACACTATGATTTTATATATCAAATCTTTACCCAAACTACTATTACATAGGAGTAGATTTCAATTTATTATGTATATTAGTTTTTTTTTTAACAAATAAACATTAAGATTCTGTTCTTTATCAGGCTTTCTGACATGTTCTGGGACCAAGTAAATGGAAATACTTTTGTCTATGGAGTCTGATTTTAAGAAACATAAGTCTGTTAAAGAGAGAGCTTATTCTTGTATTCCAATCCTACTACTTTTGCTTCAATTTCTTAAGCATGCCATCTCCTCAAAGGCCCACTCGCTAATGAATGGCACGTAATGTTCATCCTACTCCTACTTTCTATTCGCCAAGCAATACTTACTCATTCTTGAAATTCTATCTAAGATATCATTTGCTTTATTTTCTAGGATAGGTCATAGAAACAAATAAATATTTGTTAATTACTTGAGTGATTGATTGAATTAACAAATGAAAGCTGCTTGAGGGGAATTCAAAGTTTTTTGGTAGAGAAGACTTTAGAATGGGGAATTGCTTCATCCATTGGGATCAGTTTATATCCAGTTGCTGAAAGTTTATCTAAGCCACATAGAATAGTGTCAATGATTTCTAACCATGTATATTACAGTTATTTTTCAATCTTTTATTAAAATATGACTATTTGAGCCTCACCAGCAGGTAGTGATTTTAAAACTCACCTCCTGTGTCATCTCCCCGTGAAGACTTCCATGACCAACCCATCCTCTGTTATTAAAGAGAAAACTCATAAGCATTGAGTTTGTCCAACCTCACTTCTGTATACCAAGTGCTTAAAACTGTATTCAGAAGGCTTTGTCAATAGTTGGTTGAGAAAATGAATAGCCTTTTAAATTCACTATACTTGTATCGACTTAAAATAGTCCAAGAATTAGTTACAATTGTTTCTCTGTTGTAAGTGAGGGTTTCTTGAAGACAAAGACTGCATATTCTAATCACTTTCATAGACTAATTAATTAGAATAACAAGTATGTGTGTGCATAATTCATTTTAAGTGCATAGCCCAACTTGCTTGTTAGGGAAGCACACATATGATATCTGGCATGCAGAGGATAAATTTGATGAACTAAACATTGGAGACTTCCACAACAGTAAAACAATAATTATAATACTCTATAGAAAAGATTATGTGTGCATGAAGTAGCAATAAAATGGGAGATAGGAGAAGACAATAACTCGTGATACTTTGGTGTGCAAATGTAGATATACCACCGAGAATGCCTTAATAAATATTTAAGACAATTTACACCTTTCTAACATAGGCAACATGGGTACCATTAGCCAAAATTGGATATACAAAAGAAAAAATCCAGTTTGTAACAGAAAATATGGCAATAAATTACATTTGAGGCAGAGATGGGATACACAGGTAAATATATGTAGTCAATTAAAAAACTGAGCTAAAATGCATTTCTCAGGCAAGAGGACTAAGTTACATATGTGGTTTGAGACACGGTCGTCCATGCCACACAGCAAAGCAACACAAATGAGAAGGTCAAAGACAACACCCCGGAAAATATTTGAATAGAGGGAGCGTGGTGCCAGAGTAACGCAATATACAACTTTAGACACAGAGTATGCAATTAATACAGAAATGAAACTTATAAACCACTGTAAAAATTTCATTTCAGGAGTGTTTCCTGGTGGTGCAGTGGCTAAGGCTTTGGTCCTGTCAACGCTGCAGCCTGGATTCAATTCCCAGCCAGGGAACCAGCACCAAAAAAAAAAAAAAGAAATTTATTTCAGGAAAAGTCAAAGAAACTAGTCGAGTAGTTTATGGATTTGGCAAGTTGTTAATTTCAATGACTAAGATTAGCAAGAAAAGAGAAAATTTTAATTCAGTTAAATTTAGATGTGTTTGTATTGTTTCAACATGTATGTTAGCTTCTGCAAATACCAAAAGGAATAAAATGCCACTCTCGTTCTGGAGATATTTAGTCCGAGCAAACCTGGACTATGTACAAAGTGTGTGGGAAGAATGCAAGGAAAGCAATGTAAAGAAATCATTTGCTGCTTTCTCCTCTGAAAGATAGATTGAAATTGTCCACGTCCTGAGATATATTATAAATTTTAGAATGGTTGTTTCCATTATAATTTATAAAATAAAAATGTATTTTAAATAAACTTTACAATCTGCATGAAGTTTTATATTAAAAGAAACCTTTAAAATATTCTTGAGAACTACTAAATTGCAAATATATGAGGAAATTACTACATGAACAATATTTTCTTTCCTTATAATGTTCTTGGTTTTGGTATCTGGACAATGTTGGCCTTGTAAAATGAGATTGCAAGTGTTTCCTCATCCTCCACATAACAATTTTTTAAACATTATTGAGAGTGAATGTCTATATATATATACAAAGAAACAAAACAAGAAATATTTCATGGGGTTTTCTGAGGTGAAGAAATTCCATTTCTAAACAGTATAATATAAATTTTACTAAATGGTGTCTTTGACTTCATACATATCTGCAAATATATGTCATTTGTAACTCTATTCCACAGGCATGCTAAGTCCTGCTATACTTAGAAAATAAAATGTATTTATAAATATTATATATTTCTATTAACCAGAATTTTTATTAATAAATACGTTACTAGAATTGTGGATAATTAAAATAGCATTAGAACCACAAAAACAAACTAAACATATCTACATAATAGATTATTCATTAGGCAACATATTTTTTCCATTTCAAGAAAAATAAATATTCCAAAGGAATTACTTAGAGATTAACACGTGCATACGTATGTAAATAAGTATCCTCTACTATAACCAACCAGTCAAAGTGTCTGAGACCAAAATGTCCTCTGTCTTTTGTTTTTGTAAAATAATCCCAAAAAGACTGTATTGTAGTATGTATTATAAATTAACATCTGTGTGCCTCATGACCTAGAATTTCTACTCTTATGTGTGCAGTCAGCAGAACAAATTCTTAGGTTACCAAACAACATTCATAAGGTCTTTAGAGCAGCACTACTCATAATAGTCAAAACTTGAGAGCAATCTAAATATCCATCAGTAGTAGAATGGATTAAATTGTGGCATATTTATACAATAGAATACCATATATTAATAAGAATAAGCAAACTACAACATGCATGAAGAATCTAAAAATTTATTTATTTACTTAATTTTTAAATAAAATATAAGATGTAAGGTTGAACACAGAAAGACAGATCCTGAATTGTCTCGTTGACTATAAGGGATTTGCTTACTGATATGTAGCTACTGAAGTTTTTTTAAATTCTTTTTTTTGTTGAGGTATAACTGACTTAATATTAATGAGTTTTAGGTGTATTACAATGTAATGATTTGATATTTGTAGAAATTGCAAAATGATCATCACAATAAGACCAGTTAATATCCATCTTCATACACAGTTAAATTATTTTCTTATCATGAGAACTTTCAAGATCCATTCTCCTCGCTTTCAAATATGCAATTCAGTATTACTAACTGTAGTCACCATGCTGTATATTACATCCCACGACATTCCTCTTACAAGGGCTGTCTGGAAAGTATCTAGTCATGTAATCTGAAAAACTGAGGCATTTATGGTTGGACTTCTTCCAGACAGCCCTCATGTAACTGGAAATTTGTACCAATAAAATCATTTGCTAAATGAAAGAAGCCAAACATAAGAGAGTACATACTGAGTTCTTCCATTTATATTGAGTTCATATAAAAGTAAAAGCCATCTATAGTGATCATATTAGGATATCAAACACTATTAGGGAGCATGGTGACTGAAAGGAGACACAAGAGGGTTTTCCAGGCTACTAGTAATTCTGTTATCTTGAGGTGAGTGCTGTTTGCAGTGTGTTTACTTAGTGAAAATTTATCTAAATGTACACTTATGAGGTATGTATTTTAGTGTATATGATAATACTTTAATAAAAAGTTTACGTTAATATGATAAGTGGGGAACTATGAAAAAATAGCCCTCAAATAATGTCATTTATTTCAACATTGTTTCATTATTATGTTGATGAGAATAATAATTGATTCCTGGTTGGGGCCACTGTTCATGTGGAGTTTGCATGTTCTACCCATGTTTGCCTGGGTCTTCTCAAGTATTCCAATTTCCTCCCACATATAAAATTGTCCACATTAGGTTAACTGGTGTGTCTAAACTGTCTGAGTCTGAAAGAGAGAGAGATAGAGACAGACAGAGAGAGAGAGAGAGAGAGAGAGAGAGAGAGAGAGAGAGGGAGAGGATGTGCCCTGTGGTGGAAGGTGTTCTGTCTAGTATGGGTGCTCCCCTTGCATCCTGAGCTGCCAGAATTGGCTCCTGCCACCCTCAACCCTGAACTGGTATAATTGGGTTGAATAATAATTATCTTATTCATTTTTATTAATCTTTATTAAATAGATGTGCAAGTCACACTTACTTTAATGATCATTGTTAGAAGTATTTTACATCTTTATTAAGAAGTTTCATAATGTTTTTGTGACCAGACATATGCTGAAGGAATTTAACTCTTGTTTATTTCCATTAGCCTGTGGCAAAATTGGTTTCCTTATATGTTGTTTCTGCTTGAAGTTGCAGTTTTTGAAAACCTGTGAACGATGTTAGGTGAGAACTTACTGTATTGGCAATTCCATCAGGAAGGATCCTAGTTCTACAAGTAACTTAAATATTTTTTAGCTCTTTAGCTACTCTGTGACTAAATCTACACCACCAGTGTAGGGTAGAGGGAATAAACTCAGCAGCTATCTACATACCATTTATATGCTTAATGTCAACGAGTTTTCCAACTTGGGTTATGTTTATAACCATAGTCAATGTCTGTTAATAGGGATGCTTAAGAAAAAGATAAATTTAGGTGTTTTGATGAGCAGATTGTGAATCCAGATGAGGCTTGTTGGATCTTTATTCACAGCTCCCCAGAAGCATATGAAAACTAAGTTTTTTCGACCTTGTTACGATAACATAGACTTCATTTTATTTACTCACTTCCATTTTCTTCAGCAAAGCATTGTTTCTAATAGAACAGCAACTCTAAATGTACTGAATTAAATTTTGTATGGGTTTTCTTCTGATGGATGACTAGAATAAAGTCAATTTGCTTAGGATAAAAGGCCATAAAATTAGGTCTATCGTAAATAAAACAATATCATGTTTTTAAAAATGTGACAGCTAACTATAAACTGAAAAACCAAAGACTTACATAGTAGGAGGTGCCATATGGAAAGAATAAGTCAGTCAAGCTGTCAACAAACACCATTGTTGAGTATCTACTTTGAGCCAAACACCATTCTTGCAGTGAGAATACAGTGGCAAAGAAAACAAATGTGACACCAACCCTCCTGGGGATTATAGAAATAGAACTATGGCCAGTTAATAAAAAATATTGGCTGTAATGAAAAATCATTAAAATTATACAGGCAAATTTTAAGTATTTAATTTTATACTTCATACATATAAAGGTAAAACATTTTAACAGTTGATAATACACACATTTTTTTCTCTTATTATATGTCCCTATGTTGGATTTATGCATTTTATTTTCTCATTAAGAACTACCATAAGATCATTTCTGATATCCAGGTTCATTTTCTTCAGGCAGTGCAGGAACTTAACATTCTGAGAGTGGCCTAAATCCAAGATCCTCTAGCTTTTGATGATTTTTCCTCAGCCTTTCAGGTGCCCCTATACCATCTAATTCAAAAAGAAATATTTTAGTGTCGTAGCTTTATTAATTATTTCCTAAGCACTTAATCTAATTTTCAAGCAAAACAACTCTGTTTTCACACTGCTGTTTCATCAGTTTATAAGCAATTAAATAAATTAAATTATTATAATGAAAACTATAACAGACATAAACAGGTCTGGCAAAGAAGACAACTGATTCTTAGTAAACATACAATTCAGCTGGTGGCAGCAGATGTTCTGGGAGGTATAAGAAAACTGTGTCTGGATGCTGGCCATTCAGCATCCGAGAAGCCTATTTTAGTTAACAGAAAAGAATAAATAGAGCAGTTCAAGTAAGTCATTTAAATAGGATTAGGTTAGAAGAACTACTAAAGCTGTGTTGTTTAATAAGGGAGCCACCCGCTACGTGTGGCCCTTGAGCTTTTCAAATGTGGTGAGTCCAAATTAGATGTGCTGTAAATGTAGAATAAACACTACCATCTTGGGCACATTTTTTGGTGTAAAAATGTAAAATACATCATTATTTTTAATACTAATTACATGTGGAAATAATATTTTAAATCTATGGAGTTAAATAAGGATAGTTTTGAAATTTGTTTTACCTCTTGCGTTTACTCATTTGGAAGTGTCTATAAAAAATGTTAAATTACGTGTGGGTCACATTGATGGTTCGCAATGTATTATATATCTACTGGTCAGTACTGTTGTAATGTGTGTGTGTGTGTGTGTGTGTGTGTGTGTTTACATACAAGGGCTGTCTGGAAAGTATCCAGCCATGTAATATGAAAAACAAAGGTGACAATGGCCAGATATTTTCTGGACAGGCTTTCTATATTATATCCACATGTATTCATTTATGAATAGGAAAACTGAAGGACAAATGTATTAATACTTGTGCTCAGTGTCACTTACAGCAAGAAGTAGAGCCAAGATGGAAACCAGGCTGCTGGCTCCAGAGGTTGTCCTCTTAAGCACTCACTACCAATGCTGCCCCCTATTAACACCTGCTTGACACTAATACAACATTTTTTTATATGTCCTTCTAATAAAATGACAATTCTAAACAGGCATGTTAAACTGGATCAGTTGAAAAGACTAAAATAAAAGACAGAGACTAGGAAAATGACTAAGGAAAAATGTATTACACATAAACTAGCAACATAAGGAAGCCAAACTCCCTCTAGTGCTAAAAGGGCAGAGTAGTTTCAAGAACCTAGAGAAGTCACCCAGAGAAGTCTACAGTAACTCCTTGCTACTCAGGAAAAGAATTCCAGGAGAATATGAGGGCTGTCCAGAAAGTACCCAGCCATGCACTATAAAAAATAGAGCCATTTATGGCTGCATTTTTTTTCAGACAGCCCTCATATAGTATATCCAGACTTCATTCTCCTCCTGTCCTCTGATCTTCTGCTATTGTCTCCAACTGATGAAAACCAATAGGAAGCCAGAGGACAAGGGCACCATTAAGCAAGCTATGTGGATCGGCTTCACAGACTACAGAGAAGAGTAGAAACAGGATGAAGGGTAGATTTAAGCAAACAAATGAAATAATCTAGCACTCGATTCGATTATAAGTTATTTCCAAACATAAACTCCAGCATTAGATAGATGTACTTTTCAATGCAGTAAAAGACACTCAGAAATGTTATTACATCTAAATTTTGTGTATACTCACATGGAGCTAAATTGTTTAAGGGAGAGGCCATAAATGCACAAGCTTAAAGCACTAGATGGAAAAATAATACATGAGTTTTGGACACAGATCCATACCTCAATAAAATCTTCTTTTTCTATGTCTTAAAGATTAATTTTATAAAACATCAAAAAGATTTCCCCAACTTTATAAGATGATTCTTTATAAATGCAAGGACCAACATTTCACTATTTGAAGGAATAAAATTCAGAAGTATATAATATAAGATAGGTGTCATCTTGGGATAGGGGCCCTTTAGATTAGAAAGAAAACAGTCTGATGCTTGATCAATTCGCCTGCTGCTGTAAAGTCCAAAGCTGTCCCCAAGGTTGCTGAAAACATACAAGGGGTTATGTTGTCAAATCCACTCCATCCCCCTTTAACCCAAGCTCGAGACACAATTATGAATTGTTGGATTGATCAACATTCACTTTCTCTGTGTTATAACATGAAACAAAATACCTTTCTCAATTTTCATTAATAAAATCCCACTTGGAAAGAGATTTGCAAATGAAATAGGCTTGACTTTCAATGAGGGACAGATTTACCTAGCAGTGCAAATATAATGGCATTGTTATTATAAAGTACTTTGTAACATTGGGCATGCCACCCACATATTTCTCTCTGAACAACTTCATCTTTAAAAATGAGTTGACTTTACCCTACAGACAAGGGCAGCAGGAGCATCAGAGAGCCCTCAGACACAGGATAGAACCAGGTGCAATTAGTAAGATGTAACACAAGCCATTTTTGAACCCAGACCCTTCACTAGATAGAAGTTACAACCAATCAGGCCATGGCAGCCATATCAAAAATACATTGTCCTACTTTGAAGATACTGTCTAATTTAGATTTTGGGAAAGGATGTAGCTTGCAGACCCTCACTCTGCTCTGTCCCCCAGCTCCTCTTTTTGGCACACTCACAAGATAGCCTGAATTGAAAGTAGTGATGCCACCATCCTCATGGGGCTTTCTGAGGCCAAAAACTTAGAATAATCCTGACCTTTGCAGAAGGTGCTCAGCTCCTCTCCCCTAAAGTAGAGAAGCTTGACTCCAGCTTTCTTCTAGTCCAGGTCTCAGGCTCTCTCCCTCCTGCTTTTCCTGTCACCATCTCCATTGTTCTGATAAGTGGAGCTATTTCACCTCTTTGCTCCCACTTCTTTTTCAGTTTAGTTTGGTTGGTATTTTGTTTCATTTTGCCTGGGATATGCCACACTTTCCTGAGGCTATTGGTTCTTCGCAATCCTCATTCTTCTCTGTCCATTATAGCTCTCTTCAAGCTTCTTGCCAGTTCCATTCCATCATGAGCTCACTCGTTACCTGTCCCTCTGCCTATTGTCCAGTTTCATTTCTGCCAGCTGTAGGCCTGCTATGCAGGATCTGTTCCTCACACTTCCCACTTCCTCTTCTCAAATTCATGGGTTGGCTATAGCAGCTCAGCTGCCATCTTACCGCTACACAGCTTCTGTCTGGATTTGGCCAAGGTTGTTGGTACTATCAAATCCAGGCCCTTCATTCCATCCCCTAGGAGCTCTTCTTCCCTTGACATAGCTTCCAAAATGGCTTTCTACTTTCTGCTACTTTGATCTACTTAGTCCACTCCTGTCTCTGTGGCTCCTGAGATTCAGTCTCAATGTTCTAAGTCATTTTTGTGTGTGCTTACTAGGTGCCAGGCACTAGCTTTTCCAGACCTGTGACATTGAGTGCAATCACAGTTCCCGTGCTCAGTGTGTTCCTCAGCCAAGCTCTCTCATGCCACCACTTTCTTGCTCTGCTTCATGCCACTGTGTGCCAAGGTGCGCTTCTCCAGGAAGTTTGAGGGATGTGCCCACTGCCATCCAGGCCAACTGCTCCATGCCTGCCAGATTTCTAGTTATTGCCTGACTTAATTTTTTCTGTGGGCTGTGAACTCCTTACAGATTACCCATGGTGGGGACCTCCGTTTGTATCCTTAGAGATCTATAATGCACTCTTTATAGTCCCTGTCAATTAAAAAAAAAGATGTGTTGGCTATGCCGCTGAAAGTAAACAAAAATAAACAAACAAAGAAATACATATATACATACATATAATACATAAGAAAGAGTAGGCTAAAAGATTATAATAATATAAAATCACAATAAGAAGATGACAGTATTAATATTAGCATGGTCAAACATATTCATTGCCTAAGAGTCATAGTAGCATTATGTAACTACAGTTATATTTTTATCAATGACCAAATTATGTTATGATTATGATGGAAACAAATTGAGAATTTTATAAAAACTCTAATATAACCTCCAAAATAATAATTTTCCACACTAAAAGCAGCTTTTCTTCTAAATCTTAAATTGAATTGTCTCTAGTTTCCAGCTATAAAAATGTCTCAACATCTCTTTCACCTCCAAAATAAAATTGATACTCCATAACATGATACTGCTTGCCTACCTTTTAAGCACTGTCTCCAATACCGTCTGCCAAGATCCTTATTGTTCACACTCATATCATATGAAATCCATTTGAGACATGTTTCTTTCCACAAACCTACATGCATCCACTTCTACTTTTATTATCAGTATCAAGCCTGGATAGGAATTATTTGCTCATTGCATGCTTTTCTACACTCAGTATAAAATAACTACTTTACCTACTATAATGCATTATTATTGCCTGTTTACTTATCTCTCTGCCACTAGACTTTAAGATATTTCAGGACAGAAATTGTGTCTTAATCATCCGTAAATCTCCAATATTTGACAAATAAATGAAATATATTAGCATATGAAAAACTAGACACTGATAAGAAAAGTAAAATAGTAGCAAATATGAAAATTGGCCAATTTGAGTAGACAAACCAAAGAAGAAATTCCAAAGTGAAAACAAAAGGGAAATTTATATTGAAGACTAGCTAAACAGCTACTTTTCTACTCACAGAGATGTGTTAGTACAACCAAAAAAAAAAAAAAGAATTTAAATTTAAGGTGACAATTTAAAAGCAAATTACAATAATTCTGAATAGTGAAACTATGAATGAAAGATCCAGTTCTACTAAGAATGATTCACTATTTCTGTCAAACTCTTCTCTTTTGTCACAAAAAAATTTTATGCTCAAATAATCATTGACTCTTTTGTTTATGAGCTTGCACACCAAGTCAGTTATTACATATCAATGAAAAATGAATGCTACCCCAATGGGCCATTTACAAATGCTTAATTATTCTCATAGAGGATCATATACCTTAACTTCTCATCAATAAAGTTAAATTGTGTATTCACATTGCATGATGATTTTAAAGACCTCTGTCAAAGAAAAATTACACTGGACAGAGTTAAATAAGCAAGAAAGACTTTATTTAAGGCATTGCAATAGGGAACAGAGATTGAACTCAACTGCCTTGAAATAAAATGCAGGAGAGTTTCTAAGTATTATGAGTTGGTGGAAAATTAATGGAAGACATTAGGGGAGGGCTTGGTCAGTGATTAGACTATCTGTGTTTGCTAATTGGCACTTATCAAAGTTAAGGTCTTATCCTCCCACAAACACAGGTAAATAGGGACACTATCTTTGGATTATTATAGTTCAAAGGGATGGCCCCTAGGTACTTGAAAAAGACATTCCGGGGTATTAAAACTGGCAGGAGGTTGTGAGAAGATTTATGTAATACCTCAAATGGTCTGAGAAAGAATTCATAATTGTAAGTTTTCTGAAGTAAATGCTTCAATCAAAGGGAGGTCAGGGGCTAATAGTCAGAAAGAAACCCATCTAAAATGCAGTGAAGGTGAGGGGAATTTTAAGGCTGTCTTAGTCACCTCAAAAGTATTGCTTTTACATGTGGGAATCCCTACCCAGGCAAACAGGTACATGAGCTACCCCACTTGATGTCAGATTCTTTGTTGTTACTCTATTATCTGCACCATAAAGAACAGGAGCCAGGAGAAAAACACAGGATATGCATCTTCCAATAAATAGTCCCTTTTCTAAATAGGGCATAGTGATTTGTCTGATGCATAGGTAAAATAGGTATTTGCTAGAAAGCAATTTTCTCTCTCCTGTCAGTCATATACATCTAAATAATAAGCATCACAAACATTTACTAAGTGCCTTCCATAGTTTAGTTCTTGGCTTAGAATAACTCTAACTCTTAAAATGTCCTGGAAATATATTGATATATCCACTTTACATGCGAGGGTAATGAGGCTTAGTAAGTGCTTGGTGCCAGCGTAGATGCAGATGGTAACAATCATGTCTGTATCACCAGACACTCTAAAGCAATAGGAGATTTTTGAGAAACCTTGTTTTCTAAGCAGAAGTACTATTCCTTTATTTTTTTATACTAACATTAGTTTGGTATCAATATTATTTTATTTATAAGAAGTGCTAATTGAAGTAAAAAAATGACAATATGTCTAATCTCTCCATAAGTTACTGATAGGTAGATGGCGATCCTTTGTTCAATTAACAGGTATATTTAAAGTAGCAACTGAAAGATAAATACTCCAGAATAAATTTAGCAGAAATTAACAAATTCTAGGGAAAACTTTTATATACTTGAAAGATAGAAAATTAGATTTAAATAAATGGAAAGACATCCCTTGTGTTTGGTTGGGATATCTCAGTATAATCAAGGTTTTAGGTTTTCTAAATTACTTTATAAATATGCAACTAGCCCAACAAAAATACCAAAGAGTTATGATTTTTTGTTTGTTGTTTTTTTTAAGTGAACGTGCAACATCCTCCTATGCCCCCTCCCTTTTTCTCCCAGTATTAGCAGAATAGCCAAGAAAACACTGGAAAAGAAAAGGTATAGAGAAGAGGTGAAAATTAGTTCTACAAGAATAGAAAACAAATTATAAAGCTGCTATAATTAAAAGAGTGTGTACTGGCACATGAAAAGACAGAACGATTTATGAAACCTTAGAAAGTCCAAAAATAAACAAAACTCAGAAAAATCTAGTATATGAGAAAGGTAGAATTTGGAATCAATGGAGTGAAGTTTTTGTTCTTAGTAAATAATGTTGGTTGAACTGACTGCTTTGGAAAATTAGATTAACTTATTACAAATACAGCAATGAACTACAAATTGATCAGGTATCTAAAGATGAAAAATAACCTATTTAAGTATTACAAAGATATAAAGATGGATTTCTATTTAAGCTGCATATATGGAAAGGTTTTTTAACTGTAACTAAAAATCCAGATGTAATAAAATGACACTTTTGACAAGATTTTTTTTAATTATTGCAAAAAATACCATTTTTACCACAATTAAAACAAAATTACATAAGGATAGTCAAAACACAGATGAAAAAGTGGGTGAAAATATTGGCTACATATATCATAGATAAGGATTCCTAATATACAAAGAACTTTTAACAGTTGAGGGGAAAAATCCCAAGAATGTTAATGAAAAAATACATAAAATACAAGAATAAACAATTTTTACACACACAAACACACACATATATTACCATAAAGTTTAAAAATAAAAGAACAAATATAAAAAGATGTTCAACTTTACTCCTAATAAGAAAAAATACAAAATAAAATCACTCAGAGTTACAATTTCTCTCCTATGAAACAGGCAACAGTGCAAAAGCTTAACAATACACATTTTGGCAAGGTTGTGGAGAAATAGCCACACTCATACACACATTGCTTGTGAGCATTCATAAAATGCAAATTGATCCAACCCCAATGGAAGGGAATTTGGCAATATCAGGGAAGTTACATATGCATTTGCCCTTCTATCCAGCAATCCTACTTCTAGAAAACGACCCTGAAAAATGCATCTCTAACAACATTAAAATTCATATTATTGAAGGTTATTCATTGTAACATGTTTTATAACTGCAAAATACTGGAAGGTACTTGAATTCCAAGGGTGGAAAATTGGTTAAATAAACAATGGCACCCACTCACAATGTCATACTATGCGCCTGTTAAAAAAATGAAAGAAAGAATAAAAAACGGCCAATTTCTATGAATTGTCATGGAGGGATTTCTAGGTGATATTAAGTATCAAAAGGAAGTGCAAAGCAAATATCTAAAATATTACCTTTTATTTAAAAAAAATACTTACATCTACCTATTTTTCCATAAAGAATGTAGGAAGTATATCAGTAAACAGTAACATTTGTTAATTCAGTAGATTGGAGGCGGTGATAGGATGGAAGGAACGTGGGAGGGAATGATGTTTTCTGAGTATAACTTTTTGTATTGTTTTGACTTTTGGAAGCATATTAACATTGTACCTACTCAAAAAATAGAATTATGACATTTTAAAAACTCAATTATAGTAATGGCAACACTTTTCAGCAACACCTACTTGTTAGGGAGCAGCACATCTCGATAACATATTTTTATATTTGTGAGGTCCGTTCAGGGCCTTAAGATATTTTCCAGAAATTTCTAAATCAGTAACCGATACATTGTGTGATTTCTTTCATAGCCAAGGTTTAAAGTCTGGGAATTAAAGGGTGAAGTGAAAATGAGTGTCTTTCCTCACTATTTATTCACTATTGCAAGTTTGACTTCCCAGTGGGTAACTGTTGGTTCTCCTAGTCTTGATGTCTTGTTTTCCAAGAAAAAATGCTTTCTTAGGGGACCCAACAGTTATGCCATTAGAATGGAATCTGAGACTGACACGTGGTCAGTTTGGGGTCTCATGGTTAGTGAAACAACAGGCAAAGAAGTGGGTGACTCATTTCACTGGAGTGGTTGAGACTGAGTATTAGGAAATTGGATTGATTTTTTACACAATGGATATAGGCGGGTATTTATTGGGAATACAGGTAATCCCTGCAATCATTTTGTATTCTTCTATCTTGTGATTAAAGTCAGTGGAAAGTAGAACAACTCAATACCAATAGGACTGCTAACACTCCAGGTTTTTATAAATCGTGTTTTGGGTCTCCTCACCAGTCAAACTATGGCCTACAGAGCAGCTTGCTGACAACAGAGAGAATGTGGAATGGGTTATCAGAAAATAAAGTTATAAATACCAGCTACGGCCACCTGACTAACTGGAGACAAGAACTGTAATAATTATGAATATTTATTCCACATTTTAGTATATGTTTGGGTACCTATTACTAATTTATTTTCTCTTCTTTCATCCCCTTACCATCTAACATACTATGCATTATAATCTGTTCACCTTATATCTTAGTATTAATGTCCCAAGATATCAAAGGAGAAAGTGTCTCAGCTAGAAGGTAAATGAGCATAACTCAAAGATGGAGAAACTATTTTGTAGAGAAGATTAGAATGATTTTGCTGTTCAAAGGGCAATACCATTAAGGCAGAAGTTATTTTTGTTGTTTTTCTTTATTTTTAAGATGTTAAGTATTGTTAAAATAGGTAAATATAAAGGTCAAGTTGACAATGGATGGGTTGTGGTGGCTCACATTGTGTCAAGCTAGACAAACTAGAATTGCATTTCTCAGAATTCTCTTTAACGATCAGGTCTGAGTTAACATAGGTTATAAGAGACTTTTTTCACCAGACTGAGATGGCAGAAGTAAAGTAGCTATATTTATTTTATATATAGGAGGTCACTCTTGCAGGCAGTGAGTGTTTCATTTCTGCTGCTCCTGATAAACTTGGGAGTAACAGCTATGCCAACAACTCCCCCTCTTCATGAAGATCTTCTGCTATAGCTTCTCCAACTCCCTGCCCCGTAGAAGCTTAGCTCTGTGATGTAGTACACCAGCACAGGACATCCCCGTCATTGAACCTGGACTTGTGTCTTGGAGGTGGTGAGAAATCAATTCGAGTTATATTCTACCTATATGGATTTCACCTCAGTCTCACAGATTTTAGCTTTTCCTTGTCTCTTCTGCTTTATATCTACCATCTTACTTAAAGTCTGTCCTGTGGACTTTCGCTTGCAACATGAGTCAGAATATCCTGTTATAGACTATTAAACCAGTTCTTACAATTACTCAGATCTCTAAAATACAGTGGTTCTGTTTCTCTGATTAAATATACTGATAGAATTACCTGTATGAGTTGTAAAAGAATGGGGTGGAAGGAGTGACACTTCTTTGAATACATCGTTTTGTACAATTATACTAATTGCATTTTCAATTAAAATTATAATTAAACTGAAGTTGAAGAAAAAGAACATAAAGCAATAACCCAATTAACTTATGAGTGCAGAATTTGGCTGTTCATTCTGAATCTTTGTCTATGCAGGGGAGAACTATTTTAGTAGATTTGTTTTTTAAGAGTAAATATAGACAAATCAATTATGAATATATTTTAGATGTTTTATAGCATTGATAAATGCTAAGAATTATGATTTTCACATGGCAGGAGAAACATAAAAATATAGGAAAGAGGAAAGCAATAAAGAACTCTGTTGAGATATATTACAATTAAAGATAATTGGTATAAACTCATGATTTCTAAACTATGTCTAGATGTATATATATGCTCATACAAGTGTATATGTATGCTTAGGGTGTGTACATGCATGTTTCTGCTGTGCCTCCCTGAGGGAAAGGGCCTGAGGGAAAAGTCTAAATGAACACACCTAGAACCCTGATCTTAATCTCTAGTGCCATTTCCCACTAAATGAAGCCAGTACTACTAAGATAAATAACTGATCCATTTCAAGGCTGGGAATACCAAAATAATTATACGTAGTGATTAATTATTAACTATTAGGAAAAAATCATGAGTCCATGCTAATAATAAATAAGCAAATAAATGAGGAAGCATGGAGGGATTTTCTGTATAACAGAGTGCCACCTGATAAACATCGTGAGAGTTATGGAGGTGGAAAATCAGCATTTCACAGCCATCATAGTTGACTGATTCAAGCAAGAATCGTCAATTGTTGTTACATTTGGATGGTGACAGGATATTTGTATTCCCCTAATGTGTCAACACCAGACTATTTATTAATGGTAAGGAAAATGATAACATTTACCTCTCAATGGAAAAATCCACAACCATTTTATTCTCTGATTATAATTAAAAATCACCACTGAGGAGCACATGGATATCAACTTTCTCCAGAAATGTCTTAAGAATGACACAATTATCACTCACATAGTATTGTGTCTGGGAATGCATAACCTGAACCAAATATGCATACACATCAGACAAATCCAAAATGATGGTTTTCATATGTTTAAAAGTATCCTTTTCAAATGTCATATCAGAAGACAAAGGCTGTCAAAATGTTCCAGATAAATGGAAACTAAAAAGACTAACTCTTACTACACCCGAAACCGAAAAAAATAAGTCAAAATAAATAAATAAACAAAATTAAAAAATGAATAAGAAGTCTAACTCTGACAACTGTGAAAAACAATATAAACAATGCCACTTCAAAATGGAATCACAGTCTCCATCCCAGAGGAAATGCCTTGCACATCTCACTCCTCAAATGTTTGGAAGGTTTGAATGGGGCAAAATAACCTTTGGACTGGGCCAAAGCAACATGGCATTCCAAACTACTATTTGCAAAGCTAACAAGAAAGCAGACATCCTGAGAACAGGACCAAATATTAAAGACATTGTTTAGAATTAGCACCACCAGTTACAGTTAGAGAATAATTTAGATTATTTGCACCTACAGAAATTCCTTTCTTGGCTTATTAACATCAACAGAAATTTTTTTCTTTCTATTCATGCATTTCCCTTCTCTTTCTTATAAAACCCACTTGCCTTCACTCTGTAATCAGAACACTACTTGGGTTTCTGCCTGAATAAGTGTTTTTCATAATTGCAATTCTTCTTGATCTCAACTAAATGCTTGTTGCCTTTCAATTTGGTCTTTTATTTTTTAACATATATAAAAACAATATTTAATGCTATACTAGATCCTGAAGTGGAGGAGGGAAATAATCCTATTCAGAAAATTATTGAGTTGGTTGGAAAAATTGGAATATGAATGGTAGATTTGCTAAAAAGCACTATTTCAATTTTAGATTCATTAATTTTATAATTATACTCAGGTTATGTATGAAAACATTCCTATTTTTAAGAAATAAATAATGGAAAGGGGTAAAATGAATGCAATATTTTCTCCGATTTGCAATGTTATGTGTGTGCTTGTGCGTATGATTATATGAGCAGGCAAATGGAATAAAATGTTAACAGTAGTTGAACCTGCTACTATTTGTTCTAGTGTTATTCTTGTAAAATTTTGTAACCTTAACATTTTTTCTAAATGAAAAGTTTTATTAAGTGTACTTGAAATCAAGCAATGTCAGCTGTCTAAAGTAGTTTCTAAACAGTCTAAAATGCCCTTAGTTCAGTGATGTAAATTTTACCTCACAAGATGAGTATACCAGATGCATTCCTAATTTATGTACATACAAAAGGGAAAATTGTAACGTTTATACAGAATAAATAAATGTAAGTAATCATTGTTGCTTTATTGGAATGGTTTTCTTTTTCTACTATCCTTTCTTTCTCCCTTTCTTTCCTTCCTTTCTTCCTTTTTTTTTTTTCCATTTGAGAGATTCGAGTCTCAAACCCAGAGGAGGAAATGAGTAGTTTTTCCAGAAATGTTATTATTTTTTTTTTTAACTAGATTTTGGCCAAATTTCAAAAATAGATATCTATTCACACTATTTGAAAAAGAGTAGGTGCTAAACTAGGGTCCATTATGATCTCAGAATTCTTTACCTTGTGTTCCTGAGGCTAATACGTCCAATCTCATTTGGAAGTAGTTTTCTAGCTAGTTGACTCTGAAACAAATTAAGTTGTCTCCAGATAAATGAAGACAACTTAAGTGCGGAAATCACTTAGGGCTTAAAATGGCTTGCCAACTCTTGATTCATATTGACTAGAAGTATTTAAGAGTAAGGCATTGCCAACACAAGCCATGTATGTATATGTTTTATGACAGTTTAACTTAGAATGGTTCATTTTTAACTTCAGTAGCTATCAAATGTGGTTTAAACAATGTGCAGTTTCGCTGAGTGTCCACACAGGAGAAAAAGAATCCTTGCTTACTTTTTAGTGAAAGGCACTTTTTACCCGAGCTGCTCTATTTCACTTGAGTTGTGGAATCTATGGGGTCAGCTCTATGCATGCACTACATTCTTATCTTTTTCTTTGGCCAGGACCCCAGAACCCTGAGAAGAGACAGGAAAAGCATTCCTTTCCCCTTCTCAGTATCCCTGTGAACATGCAGGCATCATGACAGGGTCATTTATTGAGCAGGGTTACATCCTTCTTCTACAATAGACAAGTAAATCTCTCTCAATTGGAAGAACCATTCTGTTTGGATAATAAAAATAATGAGTATCTATTAAGGTATAACATTATAATAGTATTTTGTCCAAGAAACTTGTAAATACCAGATTTTTATCTACAGCTGATCCTGCTTTTCTGCAAGACTCCCAAGGGAAGTGTACATACAATATGAGCAAAACTTAACAAAGAGGCATTTTATACTTTGCTTTGGCTATAAACGCTGAAGTGGAATTCCAAGAAACTAAGTTAAAACATACTAAAGACTAATTTATTTTAAAAATAGATATGTTAGTATACTATTTCAATCCAAATATAAGATCTGTTTTCTCTATGATGCCCAGAGCCCAACTCCTGATACTTGAATTTACCCCTTTAATAATACAAAGATACCACAGTTTAAGATACTGCTATATGTTTGAATTATTCTGAGTTATTTATACCATTTGTAAAATGTAATTTAAAGAGTGGCCTCAAATTTGACTAATCTAGATAAGTTTTCCGTGACTTTGGGCATGGGATAAAATGTGATGAGGAGGACTTCTTTTTTTTAATTCATTTTTATTGTTAGACTTATTGGGGTGACATCTGTTAGCAAGGATTACATAGGTCTCAGGCATACAATTCTACAGTGCATTGTCAGCTTGTTGTGTAATAAGTTCACCACCTAATGTGAGTTCTCTTTCCATCACCTTTAGCTTCCCACCCTCCTCTATGGTGACTAAGCAGGCGGTATATGAAAATACTGATTTTTGTCTATGCATGAATTTAAAAACAGAGGAAACTTCAGACTGACACAAATTCGCATTGTAGAGGTGTTACAGTTTACTGGATCTCTACTAGCTTTAGAAACAGTTCTGGATTCAAATTCTGACTCTATTATTTACTGCCTTAGTAAATTTCAGCAATTGTTCTAAACCTAAATTCTATGACTAAAATATGTGGATAATAATATCTACTTTACAGAGTTATAATGAAACTCAAATTCCATTTAGTAGGCACTATTCAGAATACTGCAGATTCAAAGGTACATGAGATCTAAGCACAGGGAGACATTGATTGTGAGGTGAACATTCATGTGAAATACAGATGATTTATATGTGGTGTGATTAAACACTATCATAGTGGTATTCATGGAGGAATGGATGCATAAAAGAGAGACATTTAGCCTAATTCAGAGGCTCAAGAAACACTAATTAAAGAAGAGATGGTTTTACTGAGTTTTGGCTGATTTTTAGGATCTATCAAGAAGAATAAGTGAAATGTATATTTTGGGGATTAAGCAAAAAAACAACGTAATATATTCAGAGAACAATAAAGCATTTTATATTTACTAGAACAAAAATAAAGGGCAAAGATTAGAAAGATAAAAGCTAGGAAGTAAGAAAGGGACCAATCATGAAAGATCATTATGTTGGCTTAAGAAGCTTATAGATAATGTTAGTTTTTCAACACACACACACACACACACACACACACACACACCTGAACAAATACAAGACAACTTTGGAAACCTGGAAATGCTTTATTACTTCAATGTTTGCTTTTTAGAACACTTTTTTGGAGAGATAAAACTTTAATCACTCTGATTTGGATAATTCTCATGACTGATTTAACCTAAGCAAACTGGAATTATTATTATTTTATGTATTGAGCCAGTCCAAATTATGTTCACTTTTTTTATGGAGTCACACTTCTGGTGACCAGCTGCCTATTTATGTTAGATTCTAAGTAATATGCAGTGAACATCGGAGAGAATGAGGAGAAATATTCACAATTCCACACATTTAACATATGCATATAAAGATGCGGTTTCTGACCTACATGATTCTTTTTCATCCTAAGAGATGACACCAAGTTATTTCTGTTTTCACAGTGTTACATAAGGTATGTCAAACGCCAACTGAAGACAGACTGGGGTCACGTTTGGTTGGTATCAGCTTAAAAAACTATGTGCCACATTGTAGCTGCCACAGTATTTTAGGAACATTGTTACCAAGAGCTGAACCATGCTGTAAAAACTAAAGTAAAGTAAGGTGAGACACTTCACTCATCGGCAGTTTCAGCAGTAAGAAGAAAAGTCATACACAAGTCTCATAGTAAAAATAAATGGCTAGAAATGGATCAGTGCTAGACAGCACGAATATAGAAGGCAATATAGTGTTTAACTCTGACAAAGAGTATAGAGCACTAACCAGGCTTTAAAAGCTAAAGGAGTCCAGAGTAAGGAAAGAGGAAGCGTGATTATAAAAACTGAAATCGGGCAGCCTCCATGGGTTTGGGTCAGAGAATGATGGTATTAGAGAGATGGAGATACAGTCTTCCAGAAAGCAAATAGGATAATATCAGTCAAGGTGGTCTCTTGTGCCATTATGCAGATGTGCTCCCCGTGTTGTACATTCTGCTTTGTTTAGAGATGTACTGCATGACAGGCACTACATTTTATTCACAGGGAAAATCTGTGACCTTTGACAATATATGATATTTAAATTTTCATGAACCCATTTTAAATACTCTTATTCTCATGACCCCCAGATGATGAAGGGGAATTCTGTTTTCCAACACACATAAATTATGTCTATTTCTTTACCAAATCAGTCAGCAACTACATGTTGAGGATTCTGCAATACACACTGCCTGATACAATAAAAGCTAATGGTGTTAATAGAGGCTTCTATCAATGCCCCTAGCATAACTTGCTTAGAATCCAGTGCAGAAGAAAAATGGAAACTAAATAGCAAAGGAGAAAAAGAAAGTACAAGACTATTGTACTTTAAGTGTCACAAATAATTATATAATTAACGCCTGCAGAATCAGAGCATAGTAATATCACTTTGAGTTCTAATGTGCACATTTACAGTTGTATTTTAACTCATTTCCAAATAGAGTATGGACTACAATGTGCAATGTACAATAATATATAATGTGAGAATGATATATAATAATGCTATACAACTCACTTTTTAATATTAACAATTTTTATCTGATTCATTTACCTTGAATTATCAATTCAGTGTGTGATTTTTTGCCTAACAAAACTCCAAGAAATAGCATTTCTACCTGGAGAAGTTGATTATGTAATACAAAAAAAGATTATATTTTCTAATAAAAGTAAAACCCACTCATTAGATGCATAGGAATATACATGGTTAATAAATAATACATTTAGTAATAAGTATGAAAACAGAAATATGTGAATTTCAGTCCATCAATTATGCAAAAATTTTTCAAAATATTGAAACTTGTCAAGGACATTATGCTTAGTTTTGTATATTCTTAGCAGGAGTGTAAAATTAGCACGACTTTCAGGAAAGCAGTTGGACACTATTTCCCAAGAGCCCTATGCAGGTTTCAGCCTTTTGATCCAGTAATTAAACATCTTGGAATTTAGCCTAATGAAGTAGTCCCATGTTTATACAAAGATATATGTATACAAATTTTTGTTTCATCTTTATTTAATAGAAACAATCTAAAATGATTATTAAATGACATCTACAAAGGCTGTCTGGAAAGTACCCAGCCACATAATATGAAAAATAGAGGCACTTATGGCTCGATTTTTTTTCCAGTCCTCATATGTCCATAAGTAGAAAAGTAGTTTATGGAAAGCATGTTCAAATGATGGGAATAATAGCCATTACCAAAGGACTTTTCAAGGAATATTTGATGACGTAGACAAGGATCAAATTAAAATTTGCTCCAGGAGCTTACTGTCTTTTGAATATCTTTGTGATGGGTCCTGTACGGATATCTCATCCTGCTCCATACCCAACCTCTATTCGCTCAAGCACCTGTAGGTCTATTGGTGAAGTCTCGGTAAATGGAATTCGACAGAAGCAAGGTCCAGCTAGACTGAAAAATCAATTAATAAGTAAATAAAGTAGAGGATGAGGAGACATGAGACAATCCAGTGTAGAACCAGGAAAATTTCTACCAAGTGTTTCTGAAGATCTGTATTGAAGGACCAGAAGTAAACAAAGACCTTTAAAATCAAGGATTAAAAGTTACCTCAAATGTTATGGTAGGACGTGGAAAAGTCCATAAGGGCCTCAGTATAGAATATCAGTGTCTGTGATGTGGTTTTCACACCTGTCTGCTTATTTGAGAGTCCTGTGACATTAGAATACTTCCTGCACATCATTCTCTATTTAAAATAATATCACATTCTTTCTTCACCAGCTCTAAATTCCTGGAATTCTATAATTCTAATATTGCAATTTTTTTCTATAGAAATTGAAAAAAAAGTGTTTGTTAGGGTAAAATGGGATAAAGTACAAAAATGGCTTAGAAAGCTATACATTATTTTATAAACAATGTACTATTAGGATTCATAATATCTGTTGTTGAAGGAGTAATCTAAAGCCATATTCCTTTTCTGACTAATTTTCTTATATTTTGTGAAATTTAGTATAAACTGATTTAATTAGACAACTAAGTTAAATATTAAAGTCTCTATGTTTGGTTTATCTGTAAAGAAGAGGTGAAAATTTTACACTGGCCTTTAATATTTTAATATGAAAGGAAGAGTTCAGGACACCAGTATTTACAGTTGTGAAGTACCAATACAATTAGACATTTAAAAACATCTTTTCCAGAAGTTCAGATTTTGATTGCATGGAAGTGTTTTATTTCCACAGTAGCAAACAAATAAACAGACAAGAAAGTGCTTTTATAACCTGAAGGTAAAATCATTGCAAGTTGTATATAGGTCGTCAGTTGTTTTCTGGTTCTGTATTTTTTTCCCAAACAAATACTTCTTTTCGCTCATCATTGACCATTAAAGCCCAATACCATTCTTCAAATGTTATTTCTTAAATCGTTTTCAATCAGTAAAATCTTGACAATCTTATGAAGCACCATTTAAAGCAGGCCTCAGCTGAATAAAGACAACTCTAATGGCAATACAAGGCGCCCAGCAGGAGGGAGGGTGGTGTAGGGGTGATGGCGGGTCACTCTATTCTCTAGCACAGATGGAAGAGGCAGCCCTATTCAATGTGGTTCAACAGCCTCTAAGCTCTTGTTCTCATTAACATTTCCCTCCTTAATCTGTTTTGATTCCTTCTTCCCCACTTACTTGGCCTAGAATTTTTATTTTTAGATTCTTAGTGATTAAGAATATGAAGACTGAATAATCTCTTTGTGACAGCTTGGTACAGCAGTAAGACCACAAATAATTTTTGCAATCAAACTCTTTTGAATCTTGGATCAATTCTTAAAACTTAATCTATCTGGACATTATTTTTCCAAAATGTGAAGGTGATGGGGGATAATATCTTTACTTCTAGTTTAGGGTTGCTTTGAGAATCAAATGATAACCAGTACTACATATGACAATGCTTTACAAACCTATTTCTACAGTGGCACTCCATAAAAACTGTATGTACTTTAATAGGAAAGTAGAAAGCAGAGGGCTCTCTACCTTTTGCTATACAAGCACTTATTCTACTTACTAATTGTTTCCATCTAAAAGAAGGAGGTGATTCAAGACAGGTAAATAACATTTGTGACAACAAGCTAGAAGAGGAATTTCCCTACCCTACTCCCAGGGACTTCCAGTAGCCAATGAACCAACTTGTGAGAAGGGTAAGAGCCCAGCTAAAGAAGCTTGGAATTGAAGTAACATTCCAAAATTCCTTGTGGGAACTACCCATGTCTGTGCTTCACCTTAAATCACACTTTGCTTGGCTCCTTCTTCTTCCTGTCTTGTTCCACACCTCATCCCCACCCTCTTGGGGGTTTCTCCTAGGAGCAGATCCTTAATACATATATTGACTGCAACCCAATCCTCGGCTTAGGGTATGCTTCTGGGAGGAACCAGCCTAACCAAGGAAGAAAATTATCATTCATTAATTCAACAAATGTTTATTGAACATCTTCTAACTGCCAGCACTATTCTCTTCCTGAAGGCAGATGAAAACAAACAAACAAAAAAAACTCCCTCTCTATGCACATTATGTTTTATTGGATAGAGTGAGAAAGTAATTGAATGAATAGGTCTATAATATAATTTGTGTTAAAACTGTGATAAAAATGCTATGACAAAAATAAGCAAGAGTAATTTCGGGAGGGAATTGAGAAGGACAGAAAATATTATTTTAGATAAGAGGTTAGATAAAGCCTTCTAAGAAGTGGCCATTGAATATGAACAAAAAATCCTCCTCCAAAAAGTATTATTTGTTTTTATATTTAAATATTGCAAATCATTTTAGTTTAAGCCTTTGCAAAACCTTAACACAGATTGGCACTCTGCTAGGCCCCAGGAGACACTTTTTCACAAAGAGCAGGGTGTAGGCTGCAACTGAGTTTAGGCCTCCGTAGGGGTGAGTGGAAGATGACATGTTCATTTGCTACGTCAGCACCCGACCAGCAGAACAGAGGCAGGAAACTCAAGAGATGCTGAGGTGTGTTCCAAAGGTTACACTGAGGTAATTATGACTTGTTAGAAACCAAAAAAAAAAAAAAAAAAAAAAAAGATTTATTCCATCGCTTTCTTGATTATCTTCTTATCACTTTGTGTGCTCCATACTAATGTGAGTTCTTTACTACACACAATAGGTATCCCTTCAGTGTTATTTGTTTAGAGATGCGTGTTGTATGTGCATATGGGTGCTCCTCAAACTCTTTTTTACACATAGAGAAGTTAGCTAGAGTCCTCCTCTGCAACTAATGATTTCCTTAGAGCCACTGTTTAAACTGATTAGAGTGAATGTAACCTAAAAATGTACAATTTAAATATACATACCTACATAGAAAAATTGCCTGTTATTTTGTATACATGGTATTGTCCTGTTTTGTAATTCTTATTCTAACAATTTAACCTTTTTTTTCCCAAAACGTTTGACTCTGCCAGACATTGCAATAAAAGCCTGATGAAATAGAACTAACATATAATGTATCCCAGTCTCTTGTCTATTTCTACCCTTGGGGACAAATCAAAACTGAAATATAACCCCTGATTCATTCTTTAAAATTCAAGTTTCCCATAATCTTAATAAAATCTCCTCAAACTAAGCATCCAAAAAGGGCTATTCAGTACACAAGCACTGATGGCTTTGTTTCCTGGGAGGAAAGGCTAAATGGAATATTTTAAGCAAATTATAGATTCAAATGTGATACATTGCTTCAGACTCTCTGTGCCTGATTTCAAGACCAGTTCACTGGGCTCCTCCAGGAACTAGTCTAAGATGAATGAATCATGTGGACTTAAAGTTGATTTGTACAACAGCAATTCACCACAAGTTATGTTCATCCTGTGAGATTGCATTCCTTTTTTTTTTTTATTTTTCTATGAAGCAAGAAAAATTAAATCGGCCTAGCAATGCAATTGCTTATTACATTCATCAAACTTTAGGCATTAAAAATGTCTGCCCTTTAACCTTTTCCTTTTCAGAAATCTTTCCTTTTCAGAAATGACTCCAATGTGCATGACATGAATATGTACCCCAGGAGACACTATGAGCAATGCTTTTTTTTGTTACTGACAATGTAAAAAATGGACGTGTTTTAAACCCTCTACAAGTTACTATTTAAAAACATAAGAAATGATTGATCACCAGATGGAGCAGTAAAAATGAAAACTGGGAGATAAAGATGGAATACAAATATTTAATCATAAATGAAAAAACAATAAAAATCTGAGGATAACTATATTCTGCCTGTGGATAATAATGTTTCATGTGACAATGAGTCACTTATGGCATCTCACATAGGAACATAAACTCAGTTGCATTATAAATACAAATTTTTGCCTGCAACACACTCGCTTATAACCAAAAGCATTTTGTTTAGCTATTCTAATTTAGAAAAGTCTAATATATTAGAATTTTTATATCATATCAATGAAGAAACATTACTTTTTGTACCAAGAGAAAAAGTCATTTCCTTCTATAACTTATAGAAAATATAACAGTATCTTAAAACATATTGAAGGCTTTCAGACAAAAGATTGGGATTCATAATAGTAGAGGTCTTATGTAATACTTACTTGGATATAGAGATTTTACTTCAATACTGGTATTCCCCAGAATGTTGATAAAATGGAAATTTATTTTAGAATATTCAGCTGACAATATTGCATTATTTCCTTATGCAATTGAAGTTTTATTTTATTATTTTTTAAATTGTGATACATTTATTTATTTATTTATTTATTTATTTATTTATTGGTATGTGGGTAGCTCCCTGGCTGGGAATCGAACCTAGGCTGCAGCGTTGACAGTGCCAGCACCAAAGCCTTAAGCCACTACACCACCAGGGAACTCCTGCAATTGAAGTTTTAAAAATCACTTATGCATGAATATATGTTGACCATAACTTAAATTATTTTATCAGAAATTAATGATCTACTTTATCATTTGTGTTTAGTTTAATAATGTTTATTATACAATTACAAACAGGTAAGTACTACCATATCAATTTTCTGTCACCATGTAAATTATAACCAAAAATAACTCCCACTAAATTATGAGAGGTAAGTTACATTATGGTTTCTTGCACTTAGTATAAGCACTGAAATAAAGTATATATATGTGCTGCCGAAGCGAGCACTGAAATAAAGTATATAGTAAAGAAAATATATGTTAAATTTTTGACAGCATAGGATCTGTATCAAAGACTTGCTTTCCTTAACTTCTCCTTCCCACCCATGGTACCCAGTAGAGAACTCCGCTTACTGTAACATCCAATCATCATATTGCCCACATTGTGAAAGACCTACATTTAAAAGTTTATGACTTGGCATTTGTCTCAATACACTGTAATAAAGTATTCACTGAGATATTGTGTGTTATTGTATTGAATACAAATGTTATGTTTGTTTCTATAAGGCTTGATTGCATTTTGTCCTCTAATTTTTACCTAATTTTTCAAGTCTACAATTTTACATACTTAGTACACACCCCTGTTCACTGGCAGTGAAGAGGCAGGGAAAACATAGCTGTAACTTCTCATAAGACACATAATGTGAGAAGTACACAATTTTACTCTATAAGCATTAGTATTTAAGAGACAAGAGTGGGTTGAAGTTCAAAAATAAAGGAAGCAGATAGTGACCTTGCTCTCTACATTCCCATGGCCTGTGATCAGGCAAACACAGGAAAGAGTTCAACTGACAGAAGTGAAATACGACATGTTTCTCCATTTTCACCATCTTAAATGAAACGAGGATTCAAATTAAGCCAAATAAAATATTTTAGCCTTAATCTATTATGTGTTGCTTCAGTAAAAATTGTTGCAGGTCAGTATAAAATATTTTCCCAAGTATCATCTCTTCATGACCATGCCTGGTACTTATATTATTTTAGTTTTGAATTGTCTATTTGTCCAGTTTTGAACAAATCATCCACCTGTACACTAAATTCACTGGATGAGGTCAAGGTAATAAGTAACTTGAAAGGACCACAGCAGTTTCACCAGTTGTCTCTCTCTCTCTCTCTCTCTCTCTCTCTCTCTCTCACACACACACACACACACACACACACACACACACTTAATATACACATATACACATACATGTATATATTAAGTCAGAAGCAAATAAAGGCCAATTCACCAATGTTGAGGCTTAACACAAAATTTACAGACCTTTCTTTTTGTTCATTTTACTTTCTCACATTCTAACTAATGATTTCCAATTAGTCTGCCAGTATCCCACTGTTTTGGGGACATTCAAATTATACTTCACAGCCTTGGGATTCAGAGTAATCAATTGAAGGCCCACAGTGATTCACCCAAGAATGAAGCTCACTCACAGAGAATGTTGAGCAGATTATATAGTAATCCATAGCCATCTTCCCTAGGGTTCTTATCTGTCAATTCAGGGTAATATCAATGTGAGTAAATAATACTTTCCTAGAGGACACCATTTGCTCCATTAAACTACAGTTTCTTAGATTCCTAATGCTACATAATTTCTTGCTAAGCCTATTAGCCTTCTGGAAAAATGTAGGAGCATATCAGTTGTGTCAAATCAACCCATTGCCTCCAAGATGATGGTTCAATAGGAAGTTCAGTGTTTTCCTTATTTCTTGCTATTCTCATGAAGTGAGTACCAAGTGCTGGGTACCTGAGTGGTAGATGAATTAATAAAAGGATACCACTTGATTGCAAAAATAAGTGAGGTACATTTTTGATAAATACAGTATTTAGTAGTAAAAAGCCTTGAATAAATGTATCTAGTTTCCTGAGTTATATAGCTGTTTAAATGATTACAGCTTAAAGAACTTTGTTCTCAGACAGAAATAGATTTTAATTGTAAAATGGTTTAATAATACCTATTAAAGTTATGAATACCAAATAGAATAATGCATACAAGTGGCTTAGACATAATGTCCAGTTTAATTAGAAGTGTTCAGTAAATGTTCATTTTCATTATTATTAATATTCAGTGTAGGGGAGGTTGCTCATAATGTCACTGAGAGTAAAAATTAAGATGTCCTTCAGTTTGCAATAGCAACTCAGTAGTTAAAATGAGTCCCCAAAAAAGAATAAAAAAGAGACAAGAATTCATATTGTTACCAAGAACAGTGTCTTGTATTATCAGAAAAGAATTCAAGGACACACCAAAGTAAGCCACACAAAGTCAAACAGTGGGTTTATTAAAGGCAAGGGCAAGAGCACACTCCTAGAATAGTGGGAGGAGCAGGCCAGGAGGAAGGCAACTACTTCAAAGGACAAAGGTTTAGGATTTTATTAGAATGAGGGCACAAAATATTCATGTTTTAGGGATAGCATTTTATGCGCTCCCAAGGCGGGTCCTTGCTGACTACTCCTTCCAGTCAGGAGGTGGGATTCCCTTGTCCTTACTTGGCCCTTGTTGGAACAGCCATGGTTACACAGGGGATGGAGTTTTCTCCTGCCCCGATGCTAACACTGTTATGTTCTATTACAACTAGCTGTAGCTGCAGCTTTTCTTAACAATGATCTTACCTCCTCTTTCCTTAGTCCCCCCTCACACATCCGTCTTCCTTCCCCACCCTTCTCTCTCCCTGACACGACCCTATTCTTTCTGCTGTGGTAACAATATTTTCTTGCTACGATGATAACATAATGTAGATGTGAGATGTTGCTACCTTTCTCTTAGAAAGTTGGCCAGCTCGAAGCACAACCGCAATTGAAATTTGTATTCAAATCCAGAATATAGTGGGGCAGCTGGGGCACCTCAAATCCTGAACTATGATCTTAACCTGAACCTGCTTCTCCCATATTTCACCATATTCTTGCTAACTTAAAACTAAAAGGCCAAAATGAGAGGCAACAAACATTTATTTGAGATCCAAAGAATAGTCATTCCAAAAGTACAATTTCAGACAGAGTGTTCCAATTAGGAGGTGAAGATAAGAGGTGTTTATTAGAAAAGGAAGGGGAATAATTACATGAATAGAAGGAAGGAATTTCAATAGGTGTTAATCAACTGAGAGGAATTTCTATAGGTGCAGATAAGGTAATTCTAAAGAATATCTTAATTTTCAGTCTGGTAGTCATAATGTGAGCTTTCCTATTAGCTTTGCAAACAGTTGTTTAAAATACGGTAGACTCTCCATTAACCAGAACTCAAGCAACCATCATGCTCTTGAGATTTTGCCAGCTGCTTGAGAGTGCTGGTAGCTTGAGTTCTGGTTAACGGAGAGCCTACTTACATTTATCCAGCACCTACCAGTCCCCACGGGTGCCAATTAACTGAGAGTCTACTGTACAATGCTGCTTTAGGCCAAGTCTGAGTGTTATTTTGCCCAGTTTTAATATTCCAAAGGTTTGACGACTAAGACATACAGGGCAATTCCTCCGGGATGGCTGCTCTGACTACATTTCGAAGTAGTTTTTATACTTCCTGTATTTCAATTCTTCCTTCTGAAGTTTTCAATTTTGGGCATTTTAGTTCATTGGTTCCCAAGTGATGGTATGCATGCCTCCCCTCCACACACACACACACCGGGTACATGCTGGGATATTCAGGGATATGCAAAAAATAATCAGTAATGGCAAAAAAACAAAGTACAAAAATGCAAAACGTTAGTTATGAAACAATAAATGTTAAGTTTGAATTGCTACAAATGAATACACTTCAAAATCAGATCACATTAGTGAATGATGATTGGTGAGGGCGTGGCTATGAACCCTTCCCCCAAACCACTCTCCTACCAATCATCACACACAGTTTCAGAACAGTTCATTTGAGATGTTTCTAGAACTTCCACAAACTTATAAATTCATCCATTGCCAGACTGTTTGATCAGTTAGTTATTGACTGAGTAAAAGTAAGTAGATTTTCTTTAATCATGATTGTTTTCAAATAGTTTTTTAATTTAATGTTTAAAAACTTGATCATCATTTTTAGTATTTAACTGTTAAGAATACTATAAAATTAAATCTGTGGTTTGCACTTTTAGTGTAGCATTTTTTTTCTAACTTTTTACCTCATTTCCAATATTTTACATTAATATAGGAAAAAAAGTGTCAGAATTTAAAAACAGCAGTTTTAAAAACAAGGGGTACAATTTATAGAAATGGGTTTAAAAGGGGTACACACGTGAAAAATGGTTGGGAACCACGGAGCTAGCTTATCTGCTGTTGTTACCTAAGAGAAAGTGCTGATGAAAAAAAAGTAGTTACTGTCTTACTTTTTTTTTCTATTTTTATGAAATTTTATTACACAATATCTCTCTTTTTTTAAATTCATTTTTATTGTTAGACTTATTGGGGTGACATCTGTTAGCAAGGATTACATAGGTTTCAGGCATACAATTCTACAGTGCATTGTCAACTTGTTGTATAATAAGTTCACCACCTAATGTGACTTCTCTTTTTTTGTGGTTCCCTGGCTGGGAATTGAACCCAGGCCACAGCATTGAGAGCACGGAAGCCTAGCCACTGCCCCACCAGGGAACCCCGTACTGCCTTACTTTTAAGAGGACATATTTGCATTTTGGTAGTGTTCCCTTTTTGGTTTAAGGCACTGAAAAGCTTGACTAGGACTGGATACAGGATCTTCTGCTTCTCCCCTGGCTTCCCTGACTCACTCTTTCCCAAAGAAGGACTCATCTGATGACTGAAATTGTGTGCCCCAAGAGCCTCTTTTCTTTCTGGAATCCTTAATCACGTGTTCACCACTCCATCGTAAGGTTGTCCTGTGCACACTCCATACCACAGGAGTCAGCCCTAAAATTCTGGATGCAGAGGATAATCAGGAATGAGGAATAAGGACAGAGTAGAAGCATGGTTCAGAGGGGACTAAGATACATTTTCCAATACAATTGTTGTAAGTTTTGAGGTTCTCATCTGACTCCTACGCTTACTTCTCAATTATTCTGAACATGCAAAGGGAAAGGGGAAGATTAGCACCCAAAACATTGGTATAAATCTCTTAAACCTATAGTAAACAACGTTATGTCTTTGAGTTTATGGGAGGCCATTCTATGGGTGTCTGAGCATATAATAATTAAGGAAAGAAAACAAAACAAAAACCTGGATGTTTAAGATAACTATATAATGATAGAAGAGTTGATGACAACTCAGAAACAGGAAAGGCAATCCAATAGGAAAGATATATTAGAATTTGTGAATCCACCATCCCTCTAACATTATCTGCTGTGCTTCTGACCCTGAGGCTGAAAAGCAGACATGGAGGATGGATATTTTTCAATCACCAATAATTCTAGCTTTGAAAATCACTCCTTTTCACTTTCTCTTCTGTTCACCATCACACTGTATTTGAAAAGAAACATGAGCTGAAAATATCTATGTGGGAGCTGAATATTTATTTATTTATTTATTTATTTTTTATTCATTTTATTGTTAGACTTATTGGGGTGACATCTGTTAGCAAGGATTACATAGGTTGAATATTTATAACTTTGAGATTTCTTGTTCTTATCCTCTAATGGTCCTAATTATTATTTTTATCTTTTTAAAAGTGTGGCATTGGGAGTTCCCTGATGGTGTAGTGGCTTAAGGCTTCGGCACTGGCGCTGTCAGTGCTGCGGCCTGGGTTCGATTCCCAGTCAGGGAGTTACCCACATACCAAAAAGCAAAAAAAAAAAAAAAAAAAAAAAGTGTGGCAGCTTCCTAATGAAGATAAAGTTATGGAGAATAACTGTTTCATAAAAATCCCTTTATATTGACTGAAAGGTACAGTCAAATTCTATTTTTAAAAAAGAAGTCACACCTTTTAAAATTGAAAAGCATTCTCAAGAGGAGGAAAATCACTTTCTTTCTGTAGCAGAATGCATTTTATTTTATTCACAATGAACAGTTGTTTGTTTGTTTTTCTGACAGTTACATGTGTTGAGCCTAACAATATTATAATAAGAGTTTATGGAGAGAGAGAGAAATGTATTTAGTAACATTACAGGTTGTTAGTTGTTGTCTTATTACCACTTTAATAGTTCCTAAAGTTACAAAATGGTTAATAACACATAATCAACTTTAAAGGGATCTTGATTTACTGAAGAATTCTGTATGTCCATTGTTTTCCCTCCTTTTCTTATTTTTGGTTCCTGGGGAAATAATGGCATTAAATTTTATTTATAGTGAATGAATTGCTTAAAATATTTGATAAAGCTCTTTTGTGAATCACAGGAAGAAATAAATAATTTGACATTATTTACCTGAAAAAAATTTTTAATTAGAATGTATTTTGAAATTTGTTGTACGATGACAGTAAAGTAAAGGCTACTTTTATTTACTATTAAAAATGCTGCTTGAATACTCTCATATATAGCATTTCAAAGTGGACAGTGTATCTGCTGAATAAAGCCCCATAAATGGGATCACTGAGTTGAAGAGCACATGCATTTATAATTTTACCATGTAGCTAAATACTATCCATGGGGATAGGGTCTCATTATACTGCCACCTACACTTACTTCAACTCAGACACATGAATTTTTGTCAAATAGGATGGGGAAAGAATGGTACATCAGGAAGTCTTAGTTTGTTTTTTCTAATTACGATTAAAATGGATTATATAACAAAATGTTATAATGTTTCAGAGCCATTTTTTTATTTTCTATTCTGTTCTGTTCTGTGCTCCCTCTCACCCTGATCCCTACTTCTCCCCTTCCCCCTTCCCTTCCTCTCCCTTTGTATTGTCCATTTCTCTATTAATATGTTTGTCTTTTCCTTATCTGTTTGTAGGAGCTCTGTATGTATTAGAAATAGTAACTATTTAAGTAGTAAATATTTTCTTGGATTACTATCATTTTAACTATGCCACATAAGACTTTTTAACTTTTTTTTATGGAATTGAATTTAACATATTTTAAAAATATTATGTCTACCAGAATTTGAAATGGTGTAAGAAAAATCCTCTTCAATAGAAGGTGATAGAATAATCCTGTATTTTCTTCAGATACTATGTTTTTATTTTATATATTTGAATGTTGTAGCTAATTGCAATGTGTTCTTGAATGTAATGTGTAATGTATGAATTCTACTGGACATTCTTATCAGACCATTATCTACTTGCTCCCATGTCATTTATTGCCTGATCTACTGCATGTTTTTTATAAACCTGTACCCAGGTTTTCTATTATGTCCCATTGGTGGTCTATCATCTTTTTATGTGCCATAATACCTTATTTTAATTATTAACAGAGATTTTAATATCTTAAAGGGCAAGTTGTTTAATGTGCTTTTCTTTTTAATTTTGCTTGCTGTTATTTCTTCTTTACTTCACAGAGAAGTGTAGATTCATGCAGATTGTCTAGTGCCCTCTCCTTCTTAAAAAATACCTAATGTGTTTGCATTTATATTTAATATTTATATAAATTAATTTAGAAAACAATGATTATGCAATGGAGTCAGGATTCAAAACCTGGCCAACTCCAAATTCATTACATCTCTGGTTTCTCAACTACAGATATGACCCATTCTTCCTTATATGTTATATTACATAGTAAATATATTTAAAAGATTGCTTTGATTAGCCATTCACCTAACAATCATAGCCCTTTTTGCAGTATTTCTTCACTAGCTAAATGGGCTATTAAATGATGCACAATGCACTTTGAAATTTTCTGTCTTTGTGTCCAGTTTCCAACTGAGCCGAATGTCTTCCCCTAGGACTCTCATCCCTTTTTAGGAACGTATCACCATTATGTCTTCACCAACTACCTCAATAGTGTCCTTTGCTTTGAAATCTGCTTACTCTACCTCTCTGCGTCAATCATTTGCCTCTAGCTTTTGAACTGAAGGCTAGTTACCTTGTAAGCATCTCATTAATTAGGTCATAAATTGGTTAAAGAATTCTCAAATATTTTTTATATTCCCAACTGACAAGAATTTAGCTTTTTTTCTCATTACTTTCTCAGGAATCTTCATTTCTGCTAAGTGTTTGTCCTCAACAATTCAACATAATTAGCTCACCCTCTCTTAGTCTAAATAATGAAATCGATACGTGACCCTGATCCAATAAGCAGTTAGTCCTTTCCTTACAGCAGCAAGACGTGATTCAGAATCCTGCCTTATTGTCATCTATCCATTTCTTAATCACTGGCAGACCTTTCCCTAGTCTTCCTCTGTTGCCAAGAATTTATAGGTTCTTGGGAGTTGACCTGCAACAAGAAATAGATTTGTCCAGAGGTCACAGCAAACCCTGTGGTTTCAGGTACAGCTGGACCTTAGAATGGCCGGATGGCAAGAAAGCTTCTTGTGTGTGCTCTAAAAGCAGACACAAACTATCACTATCAGGTGATAGTCAGGATAAAAATATCTTTTAAGAGGTATTGAAAATCTAAATTGAGTACATCTGGCAATCCTCGTTTATTTACTCTTTGTTAAGCATCATAAAGTATCCTTTCAAGACAGAGAGCAAATGATTTACATTTGCAAAGCACAGGCTGATTTATTCCTAACGTATTGTCCTCACCCCGATGATTTGTGTTCCACCTTCCAGTATCTTTTAAACTAGTTTTCCAGGTGCAGAGGTGACAGTTGCCAGTGTATAATTTTTGTATTACCCTTAACTTCATTCCACAAGATGTTCAACACTTTGGCTACACTCCAATCTCCAGCTATCGTCTCTGCTTGAAAGGATAAATTACATATTTTTGTAATTATATAGAAATAAAAACACATTTTACCAGTGAGAATGCCAAATCTGCCAACTATTTTAAAACATCTTTATTTTCATGCAGTCAAGTCTAAAAATTAGCTCTATTTCAAATTCAATCTTTTTTGCTGAGTTTTACCAGCTTATAATGAATCTTTAAAAACAAGTGCTCTAAATTGAAAATATATAGACTTCGATTGTATGATGAACGGCTGTTTAAGAAAAGACATAGCAGAGTAATTGATTTAGACACCAGACCCAGCCCAAGGCACGCGCAAAGTGACCATATGAGTTATTCTATGGAGACCTCTCTTTCCTCTTTAAGCTTGAGCTTACTAAGATACTGAAATAAAATTCACATCTATGATTCTCAACTTATTCGATTATAAAATACATGATTCCTAATAGTTCTTATTAGTGCTTACAACATTAATAAAAGGCAGATATTACACATGGAGACAAAGTGTTTAAAAGGTAAGTTGCCAAGTTATGACTAAGCATTGCTACATTCTATGGCAAAAATAACATTATTTAAAGATCTTAACCAAAAAAATTCAGATGTGTGATTTCTCTATATAAAGCACTTCTGCATTAGTTCTTTAATTAGACAACATCAATGCTTTAGTACATTTGAGCAATAACATAATAGATCGTTTTCTAGGATCATTTGGACAGAGGAAGTAGGGACCAGCATGTTTGAAATGGCATTCAGGGTGAGAACTTTGCACTGAGATCTGAACCTTTCCTTAATTTTATACAGGAAAGTAATGTTAACTTTCTGTATAAAATTGTTGAGGTAATCAAATGGAGGAAAATTATTAGTAGAAGGAAAACTAAAGCTAGCAAGAAATTAAAATTCCACAAGGGTTAACCAATAATTGATAATCAATAATCGTTAATCAATAGTAGAATAAACAGAGACATTTCCCACAAGAAAGTAAATGAACATTGAGCCTTGTTAATTTTCATTGATCGATATGTAGATGTATACCTAGACCTAATGCATTTAAGCAAGTACATTAGCCTTTCCCAACTAAAACCCAAAATTCATGACCTTGCATTTTAAATGGTTTATTACAATGGATACAGAGGAAGAATAATTGGAATTACCATCACACTCTCCAGGTGCTCATTTAGACCCTTGTATAGATATGAATATCTAGAAATTCTTACATTGCAATTACCTTTTAATGTATTTTATCAAAGTAACACATAAAAGTTTGAAAAATCAGATCCTGCCAAAGAGCATGCAATAAAATTAACACTAACACTGTCTGAACATCCCTCATACTCAGTTCCCCTATCCAGAAGCAACCATTTAAAAACTTTCTAGATTGAATTAGTCTGATGAATACCCCCAGAATTATAAAAGGTAAAAAAATGTTTAAACTTTTGGTCTGATTTACCAAATTTACACATTATCTATTAAGAAATCCATCTAAAAGACCAGAATTTTAACTCATTGCTTATATTTCCGAAGCCCTCTTCCCCAAATAGTTATCCTGTTTCTCCCTCCACTATTCCTAACTGCAATTTCAAATAACTATATTGTTCCAAACTTCATTTGATGTCCTGAAACTCACTTGGTAAGATGAGGAGTTAATTAATCGCTCCCTTTCCTTCCAATTCATCTATACTCATTCACTGCATATGTGTTTTTATATTCTTTTATTCAAGCAAAATTAAGTCTGTCATAATTTGTCTGTAAGTTAATTTGAAAATTGTAGTGTAAATGTAAATTAGAGTTCAGAGGAAAACCAAATACAATTGACCCTTAAACAATGCGGGTTTAATCCGTACAGGTCCACTTATACACAAGTTTCTTTTTCAATAAATATACAGTCAGCCCTCCTTATGTATTCCTGGGTTTTGAGTCTGTGGATTCAACCAACTATGGATTAAAAACGGCATTAGGAATCCACAAATGGGCAGAACCAACTGTATGCATTTCAGTATGCTCTTTTATGTGAGATTTGAGCATCAGCAGATTTTGGTATCCACAGGGGGTTCTGGAACCAATCCACACAGATACAAAGAGATAGATGTAGTTATGTTTTGAGGAAGTCAAAAGTTAAAAATGAGTTTTCAACTGGGGGATGTCTGCACTCCTAATCTCCATGTTGTCCAAGGTTCAAGTGTATTGTATTAGTTACTTTTTTTCTTTTGTGATTCCCTTGGTCACTAGGTTATATAAAAATATATACTATATGAGTATTATGAATATATATATATCCTTCTGATATAAACTAAACTTTAGGTTGACTACAAAGCTATATTATTGGAATTTTCCTACCCTATTCTTTTGTATCTATTATTTTCTGAATCTCATGTCTTCCTCTATCTTGGTTTACTCTTAATTTTCTAGAACATGGTCTTAATTACTATCCTTAGATTTTTTAATCAATTCTTTAAGATTTAAAATATTTTATTTATTCCTCACACATTAGTGAAAGTTTGCCTGAATATATAAATCTACATAAAAAATTATTTCCCCTAAGAACTTTGAAAGTATTTCTCCATATTTATCTAAGGTGCTCAATTAATGACAGCCTGATTATCTGACATTTATAGGTAATTTTAGAATCTTTGATCTTTGTTTTTTTTATATTTCACAATAGTGTCTAGATATTTTAAGGTACAGTGTTTGAAAAGCTTTTTAAATTAGATTTGTTTCTCCCTTTAGCTTTGAAGGACTTTTCAGTACTTTCTCTTTGATCATTTCGCCACTGTTCTCTTCCTCTTCTTTACGAAGAACTTCTTTTAGTCAAATGTTAGACATCCAAAACTATCTTTTCTCCTGTATATTTCTTTGTTTTTATTGTAGTCATATCAAATGAGCACTCACCTCATAATTATCTTTCAAACTTCCTACCGAACATATTCTTCCAGTAAAGACTTTTAGCTTCCAATATTTTTCATTATTATTATTGTTATTATTTTAAGCATTATATTAGTTTTTACATGTAGAATTCTCTCAAATTCGCCTGAGGATATTCATGAGATTATTAAAACTTATTTTGTTTCTCTAAATTACTCCTATTTCATCATCACTAGTTTTTACATGGTGTATTTTTATCATTCTTTTTCATGTTGCCGTATTTTCATAAACTTCTGGTGAGTCACAATAGCCAATTCACACTGAATAAGAGCCAAAAATTACTGTCTTGGGAGACTTTGCATTTGGTAGGAAATGCTTCGAGTGAGAAATCATCGGGTTGTCTCCTGTGCTGGGGGACTCATACATGACCAGATAAGAAAGGTTTTACTCTGGGTCTCTACTAAGTTAAACTAATTACCCTTACCTTCCTCAAACAGCTTTGTTAAATTTGTGGGTGTTTCTGGGATAAAGCATCCAGTGTAAGAAGTTGTAGGAAGAGATGTGGGTGGTTTATTTCTAACATACTCACATACGAGTATGTCCTCCATTAATCATCTTGTTGTTAGATCTAGTTCGTCCTCCCAGCCAGCAAAGCATCTGCAATTTCTTAGTCTGTACCCTTTGGAGTTTCTGCTGGACAATTCTGTTTATTTATCAGTTACAACCTCCTCTGCAAATGTTCTGGATTATAGAAATTATTTGATGCATCACTCACCCATTCATTTCTTTTTGCCTACTAGAAATTTGTTGAAATCTTTCACTGATGTCCCCATCCCATGCTCTTAGTTGCAAATTTATTTCTTCTTTACCTTCATTTTAATTGCATGTTGGAACCTAAAAGAAGAGGAAGTAAGTGCAACCGCTCTGCCGACCATTGTACCCTGGCAAACCTTTCTCCCAGACGGAACAGTGAGTCCCTAAAGGTCAGTAATTGAGTCCCTTGCGTCTTTGTATTTCTGTTGCCTATCAGAGTGCTTGGCATATATTATATGTTCAAAAGTATGTGATTAAAAAAAGCAAAGTATAATGTATCCTAGGTAATGTGTGCTATTTAAGTGTTGTTGCATTTCTACTGTACAATTAATTATTCCAGAAAGCAAGGCTATGCTGAGTAAAGCAAATGTCCCAGGGAAATGTGCTGCCATTTCAATTTCTTCCTCTGAAAATTTCTGATTTAACATTTTATAATAATGGGAAAATGGTAAATTTCCTTAATAAGGAAAAGGGTAAAACCATGAACCTGTTGAATTAATAAGAATTTTTATAAATGAAATATATTTACAATGGAAAGCTTATTCAAGGGAATACTTAATTTACATGAAATCCTTGCACAGACAGTAATAAATAAATTTGGATTTAATGGCAAATACCCATCAAATACTCATGTTTGTACAGCATATATGAATAAAACATTTATATATATAATTACATTTGTCACCAATATAGGCTCTTGATAGCTCAGTAGTTCATTCTACATTACTACTTCAGAACAATGATCATTAAATATTACCTACATAGTAGCTCTTGAAAGGTTTTAAATGAATAACATTATGACAACTTCTAGAATGTTTTTGAAGAACATATAATTTAGTTTAACGTTATAGTGAAGTGCTGTTTTTTAATAAGACAAAGAACATCAGAAAGAGTGTGTTTCGTTTTTAAACTCAGTGAATTTTTTTCAAAATGCCATTCTATATCTTACATGAAAGTAACAAGATAAATTCCTGCCTATAAGTCAAGTGACACCCTGATGCTGTACAATTATTACCCCCTGTTTCACTAGTTTTTCAGATGAGGAGATACAGTCTTGTGGATACTTTAATGTGCACTTGATACTACAAAGTTATTTCCAGTGTTAGAACTTGAAATCAGGGACCTGAATTCTAGTTCAAGCTAGCATTCTTTACATCACACTGTTTGTAGAACACATGCCCATACGTGGGGAGAAAGTGAGGAGGCAGGAAACAATTTGAAAGACCTCTACTTCGGTGAACCTCTACTTTAAAAAAATTAGACTCTAAATCCTGGCCAGAACCACCAGGGCACGTCTGCACAAAGAATTCCTGGAAACAAAGCTCTTTCAAACAACCTCAGCTGTGCAGGAAGAAACTAGAGATGCTTGGTGATTTCACATTGAGGGTTATTGAAGTAACTCATTGTGGATCATGGCCACTCTGAGCTTGTGTCATCTTGCTACAGGACAGGTGTTATCCACCTAGCACTCCTACTGACCCATGTCTAGATGAAAAATACTCTAAGAACTCTGCCTTCCTGGATCAGAAGATGAAAGACTTCAGAGCACATATGGTGCTGTCATCACACTGTCTTCCTGAGAGTTAGGACCTGAGAAAGAAAGATCTAAGATGTGAACAAGGAACTGCGCAGATGGTACCAATAAACAGGATCTTGATTCCTAGATAATGGAATTACATGCCAAAAATATGAGATCCTCGTCAGAGGTGGAGTTCATCTCATGAGTGTAGGAAAAGTTATTTTTACCGGAGCCTGGAAGACCTATTCAAGAAGGCTTGGGCTAAATATAGATAAATGAGGGAGAAAAATGTAATAAATGTCAGGCAATGACTAGCAAATGAGCAAAGCACAAATAGAAGATGAATGGTTTGGATGATGTTACATATCATCACAAAATGTCTAGCTGGGGTTACCAGGTTGCCCCTCTGGCCACTTGCCCAGGAATGTACCTTGACAGCCATATATTCATTTTGCCCTGAGTCTTTAGTGGCCTTGTAAAAACACTTGAAACACTAGTCAGGAAAAACGTAGCATGAGCAATAAAGGATCAACTGTATTAGATTTCATATGGGAAATTTAGGGAGGGGACTGTTATTTCTCTAAGAGGAAGATTCTACTCGTAGAACATTCTCTAAGACTCACTAAGCAGTGTAATTCACTGTCCTAAGACATAAAAGCTAATATTTTCCTAAAATTTACTTTAAGGGGAGCCTATTCAGTAGACATAGTATAGAACCAAGGCACTAGGATTCACTGGGTAACCTGTGCACGTCTTTTCTAGCAGTCTTTTCTTAGCCAGTGATGTACGTTAGTGATACAAACAGCAAGGACTGTGACATCCATCTTATTTCACAAGAGGCTCTGTCCTTTGAATGACTATCACATATACTGTTTCCAACCCTATATCCTGATTCCCTGAATTTTGACTTTGGCTAACAGCTCAGGAGACTTAATATTTACCTCTGTAATGCTTTGAAATTCACATATATAATTATTACTTTATATTCTTTGAGCTCTAAAATTTTCTGTCTTCCACTTTAGAGGTATTACATTGGAAAAATAAATACATTTCATTTGGAGAGAATATACACACCCACAAGCGCATACATGGAAATGTACATAAAATTACCTTAGAAAGGATAGAAGCAGGGAATAAGTTAACCTGCTTTGCAGTAGAAATCAACTAGTACCAGGGATTCAAAATCTTTGAATGGATCATGATATCATATCTTTTTCCTCTCATGAAAAATAATTAAAGAAAAAATTGGTGTGCATTGGTATATGTTTAGTGCAAGAACTGAGAAAAATGACAAAGATATGGGAAAGGAGGTATTGGAAATAAGAGGAAATTAAAATAATACAATTTTAAGAGAATTGAGGAAAAGAAGTAAACAGGTATTCATAGTATTCCAAATTTGATAGCTACTTATGTCCACTTTCAAGAGATTGGTGAAAGAATTTTAGTTCTTTGTACATATAAACTGTTAATGGCACATGTGAGGCTTAGTTTTATGTGTGAACTTGACTAGGCCATGTTACCCAATATTTGGTCAAAAAGCAGTGCAAATGTCATTGTGAAGGTAGATGAGATTAATATTTAAATCAGTAAATTTGAGTAAGGCAAATTACTCTGCATAAAATGAGTAGGCCTCATTTGATCAGTTTAAGGCCTGCAGAGAAAAAGGTTGTGGTCCCAAGAAAGAAGGAATTCTATAGCCAGGCCATCTTCACACTCAAGCTTGGACATCACCTCTTCCCCGTGTCTTTAACCTACATGGTCACCCTGCAGATTGCGGCCTTGTTTGTCCTCAAAATTGTGATCACATGAGCAGATTATTTAAAAGCAACTTCTTTATATGTATTATATAAAAAATATATATTCCATGTATATTATCTATGCCGTGCATGTACATTTACTCACACACACAAACACACACACACACACACACACACACACACACACAAACACACACACACACACACACACAAACACACACACACACACACACACACAAACACACACACACACACACACAAACTTATTGCTTCTGTTTCTAATACAATCTGTCAGTAATTATTTTTGCATTCTAGAGTTTTGTGATTGTACTTACATCGGTCTTAACATTGAAAAAGAAAAGTTTCATCAACCATTTCAGACACTAAGCTACCAACCTTTCTTGTATAAAATAAAATATAATCCACATGTTTCTGATTCAACTTATTGATACTCAGAAAATTTATGTCCAAGACAGTTAAAAAATTCTATGTAAATTTTTTATTGAAAATATATGAAAAACAAAACAAAACAAAACAAAGTGGTAATGTTTTCAACCAGATCCATATGCAGAGTTTCAAATTTGTTTCCAAATTCAGATCTTTCTAAATTTGTCATTCCTAGATTGCTAAGATGACATAACTCCTTAGTAATGAAAAACTAAAGGGTTCCTTGGTAGTATGGTGGCTAGGCTTCAGTACTCTCAATGCCACAGCCTGGGTTCAATTCCCAGCCAAGGAACTACCCCTCCAAAAAATAACAAGAAAAACTAACCTCCACCAACATTACCCTTGCACTATGAAATACATTACTGAATCTGATTTAAGTCAAGTGGGAAAAACATATCTTTAAAATATATATATATATATGTATATATATATATATTTAAACTTTTAATATATTTATTATATTTAATACATTTAATATATTTAAACATAAATATATATTTAAACTTTCACTATATGCTTCTGAATAAATATATAACTTAGAAAGGTATATATTTTCAACATGTAAACATAGCATCGATAATTTAAATCTAAGACCAAGCCATATTCTTTTCCACAAAGGAACGTATGTTTTATAAAACCAGGTTTCAATTCTTTCCTAACTACTCAAACAATATATTGAACATAGGACTCAAGTTATCAATTAATAAGTGCATTTTTGCATAATTCCCTGTGCAAGATGTCAAGCACTGAAAGATTACCAGTTGGAATTAGGGACAAAGAATAATTTTCTAAGAGAAAAATATTGTCGCTATTCATTTTTAGTCTATGTTCAATGAGATTATTTCAATAAAGTGTTATCTGAAAAAGTAATAGCAAACAAATATCCAAGAAATTATTGACACTGTAAAACCTATTTGTTCTTTTTTAGAGTAAAAATATCTGGGATCGAAAAAAGAAGTGCTATTTTTGTCTTCCAATAGCATATTGGAAATTTCCAAATAAATCTTACTATAAATGTCTGATGTTTTATTTACTATCACTGTCACCACAACAACATATAAAACATGGCATGCTATAAATGTGGGAGAAAATAGTACCAGTACCAAATATTTGGGCAACAGAAGTTCCATCTAGCTGGGCTGGCTTTTCATCTTGTATTAATATCACTTGGAGGCCTGATGGATGTGCGTTGATTTCTTCAATTTCATACATCACCAGAGTCCACTCTTATGATGTTACTAAACTAGTGAACATTGCAATTTACCTATTTCAAGGGCCCAGAATGCCATATATCATGAAAAGATCAAGGAGTGGCTGACCGATTATAATTAATTTTTATTGTGAAGATTGTCAAAGATATAAGCATCTGTTATTCCCAATAACTCAAGAGCATTTGAAAAGGGCCAAAATAATCTGCAAAAACAGACTTCGTATCAGGAATCTCATGTTCACTTCTCGTACGAGTAATAATAAAAGGCAAGACAAATGGTTTTGCTTCTACTTCAGGAAAATATCATATAGCAGTAGGATGCATGCTAATTTTGAACATTCAATGGCTGAAAGAATATTTTTGAATGATTTATCTAGCAGTGGTAAGTATTTGATGGCCTATTTGCAACTCTAGAAAGTGTTATAAAATTTAAAAAGATCAGAGGAAAGAATTGGAAATACCTAATATCTTTTAAAATAAATCTTTAAGGAAAAAGAACTGCTAAGGATTATTTCAAAAAGAGAAAGAAATTTAAGAAGTATTGGAGTAAGAGAACAGAGTATAAACCAGTGAGAACTAGAACAGGAACACAGAAGCTCCACTCTGCTTCCTCTAGGGGAGAATACAGTCTACACCGGCCTAAGGGAGTTCACATTAACTTTTCAAGGCAGAGGTTTGAGAGGCAAGGGAATTCTACAGAAACCCAGCTCCCAGGTGGTTACAATGAAAGTGCTCAAGTTTCATTGGAATGTTTCTCAAACTGACCACTCCTAGAAGAGTAATTTTGATGAAATACAGCTGTCACTGTGATTCATTCATATGTTTGTAAAGATATCTCACTCCAAGTGATCATGTAATAATAGAAATTGCTGGCACAAAACATTCTTGTGACTAGGGACACTGGAAATAATTGATTAGTCATTCAGCAGAGCAGTCATAGATAAGATTCCTGAAAAGAAAAAGCAAAACAAAACAACACTATAAAGACAATGAAGGTCCACTCTCTTCTACTGCCAAGACCTGGGATGATGATATTGATGTTGCTTAACTATGAAATGTTGTATTCGGATGAATAGCACAACTCAAACATATGTAAGTAAACTTCTTTTTTAATTTCACATTTTTAAAAATCAGATTTCTTACATTCAGACTATACAGTCCATCCTGCTAGTTTAAGCAGAAATTGATGCAATACACTAAAATATTGTAAAAGCTTACAAATACTCCATCCAGAACCAGGGAAGCCAAAGAAATGCCTAATTTACAACTCAGGCTATTAAAGAAGAAATTCTACTGCTACTGCTTGGTAGTCAACTGCGCAAAGTCAAAATGCATGCCACAGAAGGTAAACGAAAGAAAAATGAAATGTCTTCGAGGCCGTGGTTGTCAGAAAGGCACTGCGCTTCCAATTTCTACAAGCTTGCATTCAAGGAAATCCCTAGTAACATGCAGGGTCTTAACTGCAAGGGAGCCTGGGATATGTAGTCTTTAGCATTCCAAACTGTGAATGACCATATCCAGAGTATTGGCCACCAACACCTATAAAGATAATTTAAGATGAGTGTTCTTTAAATGCTGGAAGGAGACTAGAGTGTTGCTAGAAGAGGTACTTGGGATTATAGCCATACTTGCTCCGAATGTTTCTAAGAGTTTGATTGAATTGTCTCCTGTAGATCACATAGATAAACTGTATTAACATTATATATTTTATACTGCAGTATATAATTTCCTTTTACTTTTTAAAATAATTTTCTTAAGAATGTGATACAGAAAAATACTTAAAAACATCTATATTAATATTTTATCTTTTTGTGTTAAAATGATTTTCAATTGATAGAAATGCCAAATCCTGAAACTTATCAATGAGCCTTTATATCAAATAGATTTTTAGAAATTACTTTTCTCACAAAAAGTATTTCCATGATAGACACCATGCATGATAGACACCATGAGGTCACTTATAATCAATCGAGCGGATTTCATTTACAATCAAACAACTACACTTTCACATTCAAAATTATTTGTTACAGGAACAACCTGAACAACATAATCTACAATATAACATGAGGTACATGTCATAAAGTTTAAACTTTATAATATATAAATAAACATTTGAGAATAATCCAAATTGATTTATAACCATTTTAAAAATAAAATAATGTGTGAAATACTTGTGTATGAAAAATCTCATGATAGCATAATCAGTTGCGTTATTCATATTTTCCTGATACATATAACCACTTTGTCACCCAAACATTATCATTCCTTCCACATATTAATTATTCTCCATGTCATTTACCTAGCATGCAGGTTCATTTTACTTTCCAACCTCATCCTATTATTGTCACTGACAAATATCATTGATTAGACTGAAAATGTTGTTTTTGGAGCTGATGCAATATGACTTGCATTTGTTTGTATGGAAAGAAAAATTCTACTTACAAAATTGAGGAATGGAACAGAATAATATCTTTTCCCCCAGAATTATAATGGTCTTGAGACTTAGGATCCTCACACACTTTTTTTATCTTAACTGTGTACACGTTCTGTCATGCTTCAGTAAATGTGATCAGAATCTCTAAAAATTATAGAGATGATTTTAAGAACATAGAAACTTCCATAAGTATATAGAAACTTTCTCTTACCCCTCCTTAAAATAGCAGTTAATAAAAAGATAGAAAAGAATGAAGGCATTTTTAATGCTTCTTAATCTCATGGGCATTTTTTTTTTATTGTCTTGTTTTAAAGATTTTTCTGGCACAGGATTTAAACAAATGGTCTAGCTTCTAAGTAGCACCTATTCTTGGATTTATTCCAGAATTTGCTTACAAGGGAATTCCTCCTCATAGTTGAAAAAGGGGAGATTGGACATATTTTATATGAAAATATTATCTTTTATCTTTTGAAACCCTCACAGAATGTTGTGTTTCACAATATACTAAAACGTAAAACAGCATCCTTGACCAAGAAGTATAGCTGTTGTGGTTAACACTTCATCAGTGAATTTCACAGACAGATGTTTGCTTCCTTTCTGCACACTTAAAACCTAATGTTTTTAGGACTCAAGATCTTGGTCCTGTCATGTTAAACTATAGCAGGCCCTGAGCCATCCAGCTGATAGGAAGACTCAAACAGCTTTATTTACTTCTGAAGATACTAGAGGAATTGGGGGTTGGGGGAGACCATAAAAATTGTAATTTGAACCAGCTGTGAAGCTTCCAGAGCATTCCTCTGCAGCCAGTGCTGGACTGAGATTAAACCAGGCAAAATGCCTGAAGAGATACTGAATGGAAACGATACAAATTACATTGTCCTCTTGGTTTGAAAGTGCACATTACTGGAGTCATTAACTACAATCATCCCTAATTACAAGCACTGTAAGCGTGCATATAGCAGCCCTGTAAATGCAGCCATTGTTTACAATGTTGTGTCCATAATCTGGATTGATATTGCCTCTTCGCACTGGACTTGAAGCTACCTTTGCTCCTTTCCTCTCTCCTGGTCTGTGGTCCCAGTTTCTCAAGCTTTAGCTCCAAAACAGTGAAATTGGTTGAAGTATTTTCTTTCCTCTTGTCAGTATTGTCAAAGACAATACTTTCCTCATTCCAAGCTGTGGAATATGCCTTAGTTATGCTAAGTTTCAGAGCAGCTCTAATTCATGCAATTAGAATGGTCAATTTAAAAAGCAATAATTGTCTAATTATTATGCAATAGAACCATAAATTTCATATCAAAAAATGGAAGTAAATGAGGGAAACAAATAGGAAATGTGCTTTACAACTATCATAGCACAACCTTTCATTATCAGACTCTCTGTGCTTCTAGTTAAGGTTGAACTGAGAGTTTGGGGACATATATTTCTAACTTTCATTTTGAAATGATTTCAGATTAGTATAGTAAAAAGTACAAAGAGGCACAATAATAGTACAAAGAATTACAATATACCTTCTGCCTACATTTTATAAATGTTAACGTTTTTCACACATGCTTCATCATTCTCTTTTAATTTCTCTTTGACTTTATCTGTCCTATCTACCTATGTGTCTGTGTTTAATTTTTATATTTTTTCAAGTTTCAGATTTTACATCTCAGTACTCTTTTATCACTAGATACTTCAGTATATTTATAAACTCAGTGTATTTCTAAATATAGGGCTTTCCTTCACATAACCAGAATACAATTATCAAAAGGAGAAAAATAACACTGAAAAGACTATTATCTCCTCTGTAGACTTCTTTCACATTTTCCCAATTGTGCCACTAATGTATTTTCCTATTACGCGATCTGATTTAACATGACACATTACCTTTCATTTTTATGTCTGTGAGACTTAACATTACATGTATTATAAAAGAGTTCCAGCCAATTATCTTCTGGAATGTCTCATTTTGAGTTTGCTACCAAACAGAGAGTTCGTCTACCTGGAACCATGGGAGCCAAACACTGAACACTGGGAACTGCAGTGGAGCAAGATGGGCTGTTATAAATGGCACCACCCAGGAGAATGAGAAGCTAATGCCCCAAAAGCTCGAACTCCTAGTTCCACGGTTCTGGGCAGGTTTGTAAGAGTTTAGGAGGAATTGATATTCAGATGCACTGGTGAGGCAAGTTTTAATTGAAGGGCCTTGGAATTTGGCCATTTATGGTAAGGGGTGTTAGCACCAGATCTTGCTAGACAAGGGACCCTTCATTCTAAAAGGGTTTGGCGTTCGACATCTGGTAATGTTTCTGTCCTTTGGTTCCCTGTAAGTGGGGAGCAGGGGAGTAATATTTTTGTTACAGGTGCAGCTGGATGTCAAAGTTCTCTCTTCTGACATGCTTTAACTGCGTTGTAGGATTTTGATCGGCTGCCTCTGAAGAGCAATTCAGTATCTTGTTAAACAGGAAGGGAGCATTTTGAGCTGGTTCTGCTGTTACAAGTTTGACAAATGGTTCCATGTTTTTAGATGCTGATTATATATTTTTTGCAAGAATACAGCAGATGATATTTTGTTCTTTTCAGTCTATCATATTAGGAGGCACCTGATTTATCTCATCCCTGATGATGTACATTTCTAATAATGGTAAAGGTTGTGTCTGCCAGGTTTCTTCTCTATAAAGTTACATTTTTTTTCCCTTTGAAACTAGAAAGTGTCTGTAAAGAGATAAGCTCAAAGTTATGTAAATATTTCGTTTCTCAGTATTTTTGCCCACTAATTTTAGAATCCCTTGATGCTTCCTGCCTGAAACTATGATTACTGTGTTACAAAATATGGAGATTTTTCTAATTTTATGATTCCTTCTATGTTTATTACTTGGAAATTTACTTTAAGAGTTCCCATTCTCCCCATTTATTTATTTATTTATGTGTATAAGTACAGAATCCTTGATACCTATTTTATTTTAAGCATTATAATTTTTATTTACATTATATTTTTTGTTGGTCAAATTGTCCCAGATTTGGCCAGTGGTGGAAACTTTAAGCTGACTCTATGTCCATTTGACATAGCCTCGTCATTTTTGCATGTCTTTACTTCCTAGCATAAAGTGTTTTAAGGGTAGTTTTTAGTTCCATATTTTAGTCCTGGAATCAGTCATGTCTACACAAAGTTCTGTGTACCTTTTATTAGAAAATGGTCTTTAGAAACAAAAACTTGGGCATGAAGTTTGCTCATCAGCATTGAGGAGTTGTTACTTTTACAATATTCCAGGACTAGAAAGTACACATGTTCATATATACATTGTATGTATGCATAATTATACTATTTCTATCTCTGTTAGTCTACATATTAAAAGCCATAGGTTTATACTAATAGACCAATTGCAATCTAGGTTCATAGTATTCGTTTCATCTTCACTCTTTCCATATTTGTTGTTTGTTTCTCCTATGATGAGAAATCTAGCTCTTATTCTCACAAGTTTTATATATTTCCTCAAGTCATTTCAGAATTGTTATTCCACAGCACTATAGAAACAGGTCTGCTAACAGATTCTATTTTTTCATTCTGTCTTGTATATTTTTTCGCATTTTGCTTCTGTGTTCAAACAACTGTTCAACTATTTAAAAAATTTTGTTTTAAATATTTAAATTTCTGATTCATTTTTTTAATATGCCTACTGATTGTTTCCTTATATTTTATTTATTTTGAAATTTTGTCTTACCGTTTACTTTGGCAGCACATATTAAAATTGGAACATTACAGAGAAGATTAGCATGGCCCCTGTGTAAGGATGACACGTAAATTTGTGGGAATTTTGACTTACTATTTTCTTTTCCTTTTTCTGTCCCCTCTCTGGGGGAAGTTTTAATCTACTGAAGTATTTTCATTTTTATTTTGTATTCTTTGTTAGTAAATTTTTATATACTTACTCATTTTCCATGTACTCATTTTGTAAATTTAAAGTGGTTTATAAGTTTTCTAGTACAATGACATCATCATCTATCAGTTGAATGTCAAATTTCTTCAATGCATGTGTGTGTATGAGAAGGAGGACTGTGTCGTAGTTTTATGGTTCTCTGTCGTCTTAGAGCACCCTACATTTTTTGTCTTTCCCTTTATTTCTCCTCACCCAACTATCAAAAACATTCTTCCTCTATTTCTTTCTTATTTCCCTCCAAATATCTGCCTTCTGAAATCAGCCACTTCAATTTGCTTTCTCAATATTTTCACTTTTTTAGTATTTTCACTCTTATAGTAGAATTTTTCTTACTGAGAGTGGTTTTAGACCAGTTGAAGCTTGTCACTGGATCCATTTTTCTCTTTAGCACACCATCTTTCTCTGAATGCCTTTGCTTCTGGCTGAGAATTCAGCAGGAGTGTGGTCACCAGCTAGGGTGGCTGTGGGTGGTTTTTAGGGTAATTGCAATTTTAATTTTTTTTGTCTTTTGACCACACTATTTTTGTGTAATTTCTTTTGTCTGCTTGTTTTTCAAGGAACAATGGGTCAACATGCATTTAGGTGGCTGCCATTGTCCATAACTATGTGAAAGTAGGAATGGATCTGTTTTAATAGAAAAGTATTTAAAATGATAAGTATAATACATATCTATGTTTTATTGGTTTATAAATTTTGCACTTGGAATTCTTCCTTAGTCAACACCTACTAGACCATATAAAAAATGCTTGAGATATTTGCTATTTGAGGAAAATGGTTATATTCCTTATCTTTAAGGAAAGATAAATATAGTATAGTACAAACAAAAACTGGTGTCAGAAATCAAGACTCATGTACAATAATGTTGATTAGTATTAGGTTTTTGCTATTCAGTCACTTCCACAACTTTGTTTTGGACTCTGACAGTAAATTTCACTGGATTTCCTGCCCCATTTCCGTCTTTCAGTGAGCAAGGTGCACACTACACAGAAAGTTCATTCAAACCAAACTGGATTCAGTTCTTTATGTACAGTTGTGGCTGAAATTCCTTACCAACTCTCTTTCAACCAAATAAAACTGACTCAGAAATATATGAAACTATCTTGAGCCCTTTTAATAACTTTTTTCAAGCAGTGAGAGATTTTTTTTTTGCCAAAACATACTGACATTGGAAATTTACGTAATAAACAGTTAATTTAAAGACTGCTTTTCATATTCTTTTAAACATCCCTATAAATTTATAAATTAAATTATGTATTACTCAATTGAAAATTATTTCCTTCCAGAATTTAGCTTGAAAAGAGGTTTATTAATATGAATTTCATGTGGATCTTTATACATTTGTTTTTATGTTGTTTGGTATTTTTAAGTTCTAATATTTTCTTTTGAGTAAGAGAAATGGTTTTTAAAACATTCTCCTCAAATATAAGGCAAAGAATCTGCTATTGAGATATTATACTTTATTTGTCATTTAATGTGTATGAGTAAGAGTGGAAATAGGTCCCCATGAAGCATCCTACAAAACAAAGACAAGCGTCAGGTTGATAAAAATAAAAAAAAAATAAAATAAAATGAAAGTAATGCATTGACAACTTGATTTCATGGACTGAATGTCCTCACCATTCCAAATTCATGTGTTAAAATACTAACCTTCAAGATCATAGTATTAGGAGTTGAGCCTTTGAGAGGTAGGTCATGAGGGTGAAGCTCTCATGAATGAGATTAGTGGTTTTAAAAAGGAGACTCCAGAGAGCTCTGGGGTTCCTTTTGTCATGTGAGAATGCAAGACAATATGGCAGTCCTTAACCCAGAAATGGAACCAGACCATGCTGGCACCCTAATCTCAGACTTCCAGGCTCCAAAAATGTGAGAAATAAATTTCTCTTGTTTATAAATCAACCAGACTACGGTACTTACGTCAGCCCAAACTGATATGGCACTTGATTAAGTAATTTACTTGTCTTGTTATTTAGAATAATTTTTCTAAGCTACTAGGGAGGCAGGAAATCCCACATAACGTGGAAGATTCTTGTTTCAGGAAAATTAAAACAAAAAAATTATGCATATTTTATTTCTGAAATGTCAAACAATAACCTTCAGCAATGTTTATCATACTCTGAGATAAAGTACTTTTCACAACCTTCTCCACAAGTACTACATGGAATCCCTGTTCCAAGTAATCCCAATAATAACAGATGCACGTAGTGTTTACCAAGCTCTAGCCTCTCTGGTTTAAGTAAACAAACTTATTTATCATCCTCACAAAGCCCTATGAATTAGAGTCTAATATCACATTAGTTTTATGGATGAAGAAACAGAGGCAAAAAGTTGAAATAATTTGTCTAAAGTTATCCAGTAGTGAGTAGAAGTCACCGTTTAAACAGCAATCACGTGATTATAGTACAGAATGACTTTGTTAGTGAGAGACATTTGCGTTTTAGCTTCAGTGTTCACGCCTTTTGACTGACAAAATTAAAAATGTTGATGTGTTATTTGGGAATTTGGTATATTCACATCTAATAAATACACAGAAAATGTAGTATTTTAAATGTTGATTAAAATTCCTAACAAAAACAATTCTGTAATATAACAAATTAACCAATTCATTGTTGAACATTTTTGAATTATACACTTTAGCTTGCTACGTTTGATAAGGCTCACAGTTTGGAGATGAAATTGCTACATGTATATATAGTATGCACTAAAAATAAAATTTTCTATCTCACATCCTTAGTGAAATATGAGCTGCAGTCTTATAAGGAGCTAGACATTTGAACTTACAAAATTCAGTATTTTAAATCTCAATGATACCCTACAATCTCATCAGAACGATACAAATACAATTAACAACAGCAATAAAACTGAGTTTAACTAGGTGTTTAAAAAATTACTCAAATGTCATGCAGTGATTCTGTTCTGCGTAGGAGACCTGGGAATGTGGGATGGGGATTCCAGGTAATGATCCTGCAACGTTAGTAGTTTCATTAAAGCGGTGGGAGATGTGAAAGGAGGAGGTAGTAAGCAAATCTTACTACCTTCAGACCTTATAGAAAAAACTGCTAATGTCTATTGGGAGAAAATGTTTGGAAAACATTATTTTTATAATTAAAAAGAATGTTTGGGCAAATTAAAAGAGAACACATAATTAGAATGAGTCATAGAGAGATCCGTGCACATCAGTAAGCTATCTTTTAGAGCTCTTTCCCCTCTTCAACATCTACTTTTTACGGTATGGAATTAAAATTGTAAAAGTTTTTGGAAATGATAATATTTACAAAAATTTAGCCCAAAAGAGTCTTGCATCAAATTATTTTGGGTGTTTATTAGAAATGCAATTTGTTAAATCCCGTCACAGACCTACTGAATGAGGACCTCCAGTGGTTGAGCCTACACAGGTACTGATTTTAAAATATCTCAGGTGAACTTTATGCATCTAAAAATGTAGGAGCCATGGAAATGAGGCTGTGTATGGCCAAGGAACAGAAAGATAACTACTCTTAGTTGTGATTTAGGCTCAGTAAGAAGGTTGAACAAAATCCTAATGGTTGAGATTGCATGCTGAAAAGCATAGGTACAGTGCAACCACCTCACTTTTTAGGACACTTTAGCAGACTGCCCCTCCCTAGGCAGCATAAGCATATTTACATCATAAAAATAGCATGGGGAAAAGAGAAAAAAAGGCATATGGGAGAGGGGAGGAAAATATATATATATTTAAAATTAAAACTGCTTGATTTACAAAAGTGGATTATGAAGCTATCACAATAATACAGACAAACATAGTGTGCGTTTTTTAAGGCTACTACCCTGGAAAAAGAAAAATGAGAGTATGTATATATGATTTGTATAAGTCATATTCACCTATGCTCCTTGACTTGATAACAAACCAAATGCTTCTTCCTGAGTTCTGCTTCCTCGTTCTCATTGACTCTAATATTTACACCCAAACCCCAGTGTCCATTCCCACTCCATTCAATTTCTTAAAAGTGAATCACAGGAATTACATGGGATTCACCACATCTTCTCTCTAAAAGTAAATACTGACAAGAACCAAGAATGCCAGATGCTGCCGAATGCCTCTAGACTAGTCTTAGAAGCTCTTTTCTAGATCCTCTGAAGCCTCATCCAGATATTGTCGTCAGGTCTCTCTCCCTTCCTACGGATAGTGGTCATTCTTACACCATCATCATTCCTTCTATGGCAGTGTATCCTTTAATTTCCTTGAATCCTATTACTCAAGTTCAAGCAAATTTTTGCATCCCAATTCAAAGTCTTTGTAGAATATGCAAGAGATACTAAACGATGTACTGTCCATTGGGAAATATTGGGGAAGAAACACAATATATTCAATCTAAGTTAAACATTCAGTGAAGCCTCATTAATACCCTATGACAAAGCAAATATTGTAGTGTTTTTTTAATTATTTGTTTAGTGTTTTGGGCGCCAAAAGTGTCTTAATGATAATAACAACAGCATGCATTTATATATGTTTTGACAGTTTTGAAAATACTTCCAAATATATTTTTTATTTGATCTAAAGTAGAGCCAACTGAGAGAAATGAGATATGCATTATCACTATTTCACACATAAAGAAAATGAATAAGACAGTTCTCCTAGTTCACACAGCTAATGAAAATAATTATTCCTTATTCAAAACCAGATTCCAAATCCATAAACTTTCTTTGGACTTTATATTTTAAGTGCTGACTCTTAGAACAAAAATAGAAGTAGCAGTCAAGAAAATCTTAGTCAAGAGAAAACAAAGTTTAGGCAAACACGTTCTATTGACTATGATATCATATTGTGTCAGCTGAGTTAATCATTCTCTGACACACTGAAAAGCAGTTGTAACATTTTTTTTCCCAGGGAAAGCTAAGCCCACAGTGAGAATCAGTGGGTAAAATGAATATCTTTACCCTCCAGCTCTCTTGGAAACAGAAAATTCATTGAATAGATTTTTATTCCTATATAATGCACTGTATTTGAAGTTTGTTGGAAATGTAGACCCAAAACAATAACAAGTGCTCTACTAAGAGGTCAACATTTTAAAGCTTAGAAGACATGACGAAAAGCTTTTAGCTTTACCTGTATTATCAAAAGAACAATGTAAGATAGTGTGGATATAAAAGCTTACCGATGTATAGAGTTTAAGGGCTAATCGGGGATTGGTGGATGGGGGAAAGGAGATTGTTTCATATTAAATACATTTTTATGTAACTAAATAGATGCTTTTGTAAAGCAATAGTTTTAAATTAAAGTATAATTCAAATGCAATAGGAAGTCGAGATTCACATAATGTTTCTATCATACATACAAGAAATTTTTTCTATTGCTACTTCATCTCTAAAAGACAAGATAAAATAAAACCATAAAAAACTAGATCAGGAATCTTTTTTTGGAATGGTATGTATTCAGCAATATGACTGAAATACTTTACAGATGCAGCAAACTGCCAAGTTTCACACTTTTTTATTTGTTTGATTTAGTATGAGTATATTCTTTTATTGATGGAAAATTGCACCACTGAAATATTTTTTATACAGTCTATTTCAGAATTCCTCCCTGCAGGTTTAAATAACTTAAAGTCACTCTTTGAAGAAGAGCAATTAACCTCTGAATAGTTCTTACCTTACAGTGTTCTTTACTTCCAAAAGAAATCAGAGCATTGGAAAGATTTAGAAAGTCAATCAGTTTTTATAGAAAAATAAAACAATAATTTGTCCAATAGTTCATGCCAATAGTCAAAAATAGGATATGATTTATGTCAAATTTTAACTGAAATAGAATTAACAATAGAATTTTCAGATTGCAGGAAGGCTAACTTGAATCACACATACCCACACTGGGATAATACAGAGATCATGGGCTGAGATGCACACTATGGTGATAGAATCATTGCACAAATTGTGTGACCATTTTCATGGAGTGAAAATAATATTGTATCTCTGAGAATTTCCCCAGCCCCACTTGCAAATCCAAGTAATCTATTTCTTATATGTGACATTTATGAGAGGATTTTTGGATGTAGAGTAAGGGAACTGAACTGGTATTTGGCAAGTGACATTTCAAAATAGGAAATTAAATTACAAAGAGATAAAATGTTGCACTGCAGAACCGAAGGGTTTGGCAGCAGCATAGGCTGCAAAGTCACTGTCAGACAATTCTCAAAAGTATTATTTCAGAGTTTATGCATAAAACCCAACATTTCAGGGATAATTAACACAAGTTAATCCAAATGACTATGGAAAGGCTTCAAAAACTTACAGAATGTGAACTAACTGTCTATCATGTTGTGGAAGTAGATTCATCACAGTGACATGGGAAATAGAACCATCTATTTTACTCCCATCAGCTGCAGTCATTTCATTTCAGCAAATGTCATACAAAATGCACAAACAATAAATACTGACACAGAATGTTTGTAAACAACATTTTGTTTCACAATTTTAAAAAGTTGTCTAGTCAACTTATATCTTATCTCTGTAATATCCATCAGATAGGAAAGTTTCATCGTTGTCAACATCAAGCCCTCTCTAATTTAGGCCATGTGTGCAACCCTGTTTTCTAAATATTTAAAAAGAGATATATTTTAGTCCTATTTGAACCCAATAATACCAAATAGTGATATGAATAAGCATTGCAAAATTACATTTAGAGCTATATAAGCAGTGGAAATGTTCTGTCAAACATGTTGAATAAGAGTGTATGCTCCTTGAGAAACTTCTACCCATCATTTTCATGATGTATCATAAGCCCATATTTTCTTTTTAAATTCACATTAATAAAATATTATTAAGTTTACTTTGTTAACTTAGAATCTTTCTTCGATATTAAAATTATATAATTCTGCTACCAATTAACTGTCCAATCTTGGGCAAGTCAACTGAATTTCTTTGTCTTTGTTTTCTCAGCTATAAAACAAAAGTACTGGCTTAGATGACTTCTAAGGATATTTCTAGATTTCTTGTACTAAAAACTTTTGATTATCTCAGTTAGCATAAACATTTCTTAAGAACGTTTCTTTCACTTGAAACTTAATTTCACAGTTTGGAAAGTTGTTGATTTTGTAGTCTATACCACCATAATACAACAATTCTCAAATACTTTAATTTTATAATGTCACATATACTCTATTATAAATATTTAATAAAGCTACATTTAATATTTGGAGACTAGAAAAGGAGTTGTGTGTAGTAGAAATAGATAGAAGATAGCCAGACTCACATCCATTCTTCTTAATTCTGGTTTTTTTTACTATACCTCCTTTCTTATTGTTGCTACTACCCACCTAAATCTCCAAATCTGAAAACACACTCACCTTATATCTTTCCATATTTAATACTTCCCATGTATAATCAATCAGAAAATGTCTTCTTTTAGCCCTCTATAATGTGACACAAATCTATTCAATATTCTCTTACTACCAGTTTTTAAGCTTGTCATCTTTCACTGAACTATCCCAATAGAACAACCTGACAGTTCTCATTCCTCCCTCTAATGTATCCTTTACTCAGTCACCAAATGTGGTCCTGCAAAATAGCCTTATGGTGATGGTTTCTAAGTTCCAAATCTGATATAAATCATTGCCTACCAATCTATTACTTGTCACTACTTTCCTCAAACTTTGCACCAAAAGTAATGACACAAATAAGCAAATCTAATAAATCTGTCCTAAACATTTTGCTTGATTATTGCAGTGTATATACGAGGGCTATCCAGAAAAAAATCCAACCATAAATGCCTCTATTTTTCATATTAAATGGATAGATACTTTCCAGACAGCCCTCGTATGTGCATGTGTGTGTGTGTGTGTGTGTGCCCGTGTGTGTGTGTGTGTGTGTGTGTGTGTACAGCAAAAAACAAATAAAATATACGCATATTTACTTAAAATGGGCATGAGTCTCTTCTGGTTCACCATAGACTGCGTCACTCCCTATTATTTTATTCCCAGCAGCTTTATATTCAATAGATGAAAAAGAAAATTAAATGTTTGAATCCAGTTACTTAGAGGTCTTTAGATTCATAAATCAATCTTACTGCCCAGACTATTCCCACGACTTTAATGCACTCACCCAATTTGTTCACCTCAAAAGCTCCCAGTTGCTTTTTAAAACTTGGCTTAGGCACTGAACTTCTAGGAACTCTACCATGAAAACTCTGTCTCAGTGCTTCATCAATTTCTTAATATTTGGGGTTAGTTGTCTCTGTAACCTTTATGAGCTTCATTTCTTTTTTCTTCAAACTGTATTAAAATTTTTCACATTTCTAAAATTTTGTATCAATAAAACATAAACACATTGAACATAAAGACTACGTACTTTTCATTATTTGGTTCTATCAATAAGTTTACACCTGGCTCATGGTAGATGCTCAGTGAAAGAATAGAATCAATGCATTTCTCTAGATCAAAGTGTCATGAATAGATTTTACCTTGAAACACCTTAAATTGTGCAAGGTATTTATAAAATATTAGTAGGGAATATAACATGCATTTAAATTAACAAAATTAGGACAAAAGAATCACTAAGAGAAATGTTCAAAATTTGATAGATGTTTAACCTACAATACATATTCATATATACAGTAACTCCTATATTTTAATACATGTAATATAAAATTTCATTTTGAAATTAGACAATATTGACTAATAATTATTGAATGGGAGAATTTTATTTCTGTTTCTGTAATCCTCCACTGAACACCTTCCTCTTTCAGAATGAAATCTGAAGTTTTTACTACGTTTATCCACATCTCAAATGCCTTTGGCTTCATCTTCTATTCCTCTCCTCTCCTCTTCAGCCATACTGGCTGCCTTGACCTTCCTGTAATTTTCTGAAAACATTAACACCTGCTGGGTTTTGAGTTTGCTCTTCCTTGCTTTTCCTGAAACACTCTTCCCCTAGGTAGTTCACACCTCCCTCACTCGACATTACATCTCTATTCAAATAACGTCTTATCTGTGAGGCCTTTTCTTAATATCTTGTACAAATGCCAGGCCCTCATAGCATTGTATGCCATCCTTTTAGTCTGTCTTGTTCTTCTTCCTGGCACTAATCATACTTTGACATATCACATAATATGTTGGTTACCTTGAGTGAGATCCAAGTCTCTCAATAAAACATAAACTCCACAGGGCAGGCACTTTGTTCCTACCAGACACATCGTAGGCACTGCAAATGTGTAGTGATTAAATATATTAGAATTTCACATAAACTTAATACTTCATGGAACACGTTTTGGGAACTACAACTCTAAACAGTTCACTAAAACATAACAACTTCTACCTTATCTTATTTAGTTACATTTCCACTAAACAAAACTCCCCATCCTGACTAGTTACACTTAATACACATGCAACAAAATTTGAATCAAGAAAAAAATGTAAATGTATATAAAAAATTTTAAGTAAATTTTGAAAATGTTAGAAGCTCTGTTGAATCTCTAAACCATACCCATATTAATCTGTATAAAAATATTATCTAACTATGCCACAAAATATGAATATCTTATTTACTGTATAATTTAACAATATTTTTAAAGTCCAAATACTTATTTTAAACTTAATATTACTAAGTTCTACCATAAGCAGATGCTGCTTCTACTATTAGTTATATTCTGAACTCTCTTTTAGACATACTTGCATATGCTTTTATTAGAATAAATCTTCTGAGCATTTCACTATTTTTGAATATCTGCAGTCTTTTCATCATAAATTACTATCTCAAAATAGTTTAAGTGGCATAGATTTTAACTACTCAATGTCACAAAATGAAATAATAATTTAGGGGAATATTTGTACCCTTAAGTACACTTCCACTCATTATGTCCTCTATTTGATATTGCATTAAGCTACAGAAAAGGTGAATCAGACATGCCATTAAGGTTGCCAAGGCTTAAAGTCAGTAAAGTGGATAAAAAAGGTATTACTCAAATGTGTCAAAATGGAAACCAGCTATGCCTTAATAACCCATCATAAATTGTATTGATTAAGAAAGCTTGCCAATCATTATAGGACATATCACAGGGATGTTTAATGTGCTGGAATATTTTAAGATATGAATAACTGAAATAAGCTTTCAGCATATGCTTAAATGATAATCAATCAATCATTGTTTCTTGAGTAAAAGTTTTGAGTTAAAGACCCCTAGAAATATAAAGATAAATGGGTACAGTTCTTGTTCTAAAGGACCCAGCACTCAAGTTGGAATACGGGATATGCACACTTGGGTAAGTTATTTATGTTGAACCTAAGCCTTTTTATTTATAGATAAAGAGATTAGTCTTGTTATTTTAGAAGTTCCCTTACTTGCCTTTTTCTTTCTTTCGTTTTAATTTCATTTTTTACTTTACATGCTTGAACAATAAAAATAAAGATATGAAGCATTGAGAAGTTTCTTAAGGTCTGTTCATGTTGATAAAACCACGTTTTAATTCCTTAATGTATATGGTTTCATGTAATTCTATGTAAAGCAAATATGAATGTACATTCCTCTTACTTTTTAAAACAAATGGTATCATACTATATAAACTGTAAATAACCTTAATTTTTTCAATTAAAACTAATTTCTAAAAAAATAATTCTTCATCACTCTTTCCTACAGTTGCATAGTTTCTAAAATGTTTATTAAACAAATTCCTTACAGAGGTTTTCTTAAATTTTTAGTGTTTCCATAATGTGACAAACACAATGGCAATGAATAGTTGAGCATTTATAAAAGCCTTTACAAGTCCAGGTATGTCCATAGAATAAGTTTTCAGAAGTAGGAACACCAGGTCAAAAGGCAAATGCAAGTATTTAATTCTCTTCTAGAAAATTGATATTATATTTCATTCCAGACAGCAATTCATGTAAGCTTAATTATATGTTCTAAACTGAAATTCTATGTTTCTTAAAAAACAAAAACAAAACAAAGCCAGAGTCACCATGGCTAAAATAAAATATATTTGTGCATTAGTTAAGCAAAATATATTGTTTCCTTTTTATATGAACACAATGGCATGCAAGGTACATTCAGACATAAACACCAGTTTTGGTTCCCATCACAAAAGCAGAAGAAAATTTGCTCTTCAATGGTAGGCAAAGGCTCACCATTCATCAAAAGATGCTTGCAGCTGTCTTGTGGCACATGAAATGATCTCCAAACCTTCCCCATCCAATGAGCCATTCTAATATGCCTGCTTAGCAATCCCATGCACCAGAAAGAACTTTTATTTTTAGTTTGCAGAAAATCTTTTTCCCATCAAATTTTAGATTTGATCTATAAGACCCTCTTGCTTCTGAAATTCATCAAGATCCCATCAAAAATCATATTTTTTTCTGTCCAAGTGGATAAGTGATCATGAACCCTAAACATGTGACTGACTGTAGAAAAGCTATTTTATTATTTAGTCATTCTGTGGTGAAACATTATCTCATTGTCAAGAGCTCAGACTCTTTCTATATCTTTATCTGACTACGCTTGTGAATGACAGGGAAACCCAGACAGGGAATGTCACAAGATTAGAACAGAAAACCAGATGACAAGAGTCAATTTCCCTTAACAATAAAAATTAGAAAAATAAATTTAAAATAGAGTCAATTGCCTTGGTTAGATTTATATGTGTCAGATTCTTATTATATTGTCCTTTGTGGCTTAATGTAGCAAATCATTTGTTTGGTTTTGCTTGTTTTTTTTTTTTTCATTTAAGACAAGGAATTTGTAGATGCTTTTATTTTAATCAACTGAGAGCTAGATTCCACAGTACCAGAGAAGAAAGGAAAAGACATCAGACACGTCTGGGAGTCTATGTTACTTTAAAATTTATCCTCCTTAGATATGTCTAATTACATCTCCTCTTCTTGAGGAAACTGAATTATATTTTTCTCTGAGTTGAAAAGAATTCCCATTTAGTTTTTAACCCTTCAAAGGCATTAGAAATATGCCATGACCAATCTTTGAAGAATAAAGAAATTTTGCTTCCTCAAAATGTCAAAGGGCATGGTTCCAATGTTCTCGAATCATTGTATATTCTTTAGCACCTTGAATAAACCTCTCACAACTTAGGAGATATTATTTGAAATGTTTAAAATATGTAATGAAAACATAGGTGAGAGATGAAATAACACTAAAAATTAAACATCTGATTAAGTAGCATCTTTGGATTTGAAATTTAGTTCTTATATCATAGCCTTATTCTTCCTGAAGCAAAAATAAGAGGCTGCCTTATATTTTATATGTGCATACAATTGATTCTTATTAATTATAGTAATGATGTTCTATAAAGTGAGTGCAAACACTGAGTTAACAAATACTGAACCCTTACTGCCAGGAGGAACACAGGGTTAGGTTCCCCGCAAGGCTTGGCCACAGAGTAGTTACAACTACTCTGTAACTTTATGTGTGTTTCTGCTTAAAGATTCCTTATTTAAAATGTACTGCTGATTCATTAATACTAAATGCACAGCCAACAAAACTATAACTTGAGCCTAAATGAAGCTTCTTTAACACATTTCAGGGCTGTCTAGAAAGTATCCAGCCATGTAATATGAAAACTAGAGGCATTTATACCTGGAATTTTCCAGACAGCTCTCATATATTTTCTCTATAAGCCACACCACAGCTTTCTTGCACTTGGGAGCACTAGATATTGTGCTTAGGACCATGTTAAACAATAAAATCACCAACAAAATGCACAAAAAATTTTTTAAAAAACTAAATAGATCACATAAAGGATTCTGGTGTACAGTATGAAAGCTGACATAAGGCAGAGCATCACCTTATTCAACTGTGGCTGGAAACATGCCTCAGGCAACTGATTTTTGCTACTCTGTACATGCATGTGAAGACCATAAAAGTACTTTTGAGTATTTATTTGAGATTAAAATAAATTATAGTGAGTGGATGGATTTCTAAATATGGAATCCATGAATAATGAACAAGATGGTTAATTTTATGTGTAAACTTGACTAGATCCTGAAATGCCCAGATACTTGGCTAAACATATAAAGGTGTCCTGGATGAGACTAGCATTTGAATTGGTAGACTCAGTCAAGTAGTTTGACCTCCTCAGTATGGGTAGGCATCAACCAATCCCTTGAAGGCCTGAATGTAATAAAAAGGCAGAGGACTTTGCCCAATTTTTATCTCATTGCTGAAGTGGGACATATCTCTTCTGTCCCTTGGTACATTTGGTTCCCAAGCCTTCAGACTCAGACTGAAATCTATGCTATCATCTCCCATGGTTTTCAGGCCACTGGACTCGGACTGTAATTATATGTTCTGATTTCTTATTATAAACCTCTCCCTCTCTCTTTCCCTCTCTCTCTTTCTCTCTGTCTCTCTCTCTCTCTCTCTCTCGTGCATGTGTGTGTGTATCTCCCATTGTCTCTTTTTCTTGAAGAACTCGATTAATAAAATGCTACAATGAGAATCAAATATATATACACACACATACACATATACAGACACATGTGTGTGTGTGTAACTATTAATTTTAAGCTTCTGCTCCTTTATCTACATAAGAGGGAAAAACACTAACAATTACTAGTAACACTGATGTTAACATCCCAGTAGGTAACATCTTTGTAACAAATTGAGTATGGAAATATTTGAAAGACAAACTAAGAAAATACTGGGATAATAGTTAAAACATCAGCTTAATTATTGGCAAACTCTTAAGTGGAGGAGGTGGTTTAATTTAATGCAAAAATGAACTCACTGATACTTAATCACCGAGAGTAGATTTGGCAACCCAACAAGGCAATGCAAGCTCAAGTGGCATTAACCTGGTCCTATAAAACTTACAGCATGAAGATACAGACCAAAAAGATGTTCCAGAATCTACAAAGTGAATAAAGGGATAGAGACATGCTGACACATAGTAATGGATGACTTTCCTTTCAGAATCAAACACCAGAAGCAATGAATTAGTGCTCTTGTGTATTAAATAATCATTCCCATCATTTTCTAGGAATCTGAAAAGACATATACATTTTATATACATTATCTCATATAATTTTAATATAATTCTGAGACACATGTATACAAAAATTTTCATTTTATAGATAAGTAAATTGATAGTCAGAAAAATTAAAATTTTGGCCCAGATTCCACAATTAGAAATGTTAGAGATCGGATCTTTATTAAGATCTATAAAACTCCAAAGTCCACAATGGTGCTGCTTTACAGATAGTCAGTGTAAAAATTCATTCACCCTCTAAAATCAAATGCAAATTCAATGAAATGTGGTTTTCTTTTAATGTGAATATGATTTTTAGGGTCACTGAATCTTCTTCAGATGTCTGGCTCAGTTTATTCAAACTCCTCACAGTGGTAGTTTTGGGTTCCTTGATGGGTTCCTTGATGTCATTAGACATGAGTATTTTTACATTTTCTCACTTTATCTTCTAATAGAAATTTGTATTTTAATTTAGTCCAGATAGACCAGAAACAGAAATTAAGAAGTCCTAGTTCTTCCTATACAATTACTAAATATTTTTTAACTTGGTAGTGATATGATATTTCCAAAATTCTTAAAAGTCATATTCAGCCTCATTTAAGTGGTAATTATTAGGCCTTTTGTTTTAGTTTACTTCAGCTTCCTGATAATTTTATATCTTCATTTATTGTTCAGAAGAACATCTCAAATGAGCTCTGACAATTAAGTTTGCTAACTTGCCACTGTGCACTTACGTTGGCAGCACGGTACAAATAACTCAGTAATCTTGGTCTATCTGTGTCTCACAGCTATGTTCATATCAATGGGTGGTGCATGTTTTGTGTGCCATCATCAGAATGTTGGAGCTTGAATTAGAGCAATGAACAAACATTAAATTCCTTGTTAAATTTGGCACAGTGGAAGTCAAATCAGGGACATATTAGTCCAAATTTATGGGGGTAATGCCATGAAGAAAACAGCAGTGTACAAATGAATTAAATGTTTATTGAGGGGAGAGAAAGCATCACTGAAGAAAAGAGGTCAGGATGGCCAGTAATGAGCAGCGATGATGAAAACATGGCAAAAATTTATGGAATTGTGTGTCTAAATTGTTGGCTGACTGTGAAAAGCACAGTAGATCAAGTAAACATCAATAGAGAAACAGGACAATCTTAGCTAAAGTTCTTGTCATGAGAAAGGTGTGTGCAAAAATGGTCCTGAAGGAACTCACCAATGAACAAAAGCAAAGGAGAGTTGAAGTTTGCCAAGACCTTTTGGAGAAGCAAGACTATGTTTTAGACTGTTATCACTGGTGATGAAAATATGGGTGTACCGATACTACCCTGAGACAAAGCATCAAAGTGCATAGTGGAAGTCAGCCAATTCTCCAAGACCAAAAATGTTCTGTCAGTCCAAATCAAGAGTCAAAACAATATTGCTAAGCTTTATTGATATCAGAGGAATTGTTCGTTATGAATTTGTAACAACTGCGAACAGTCATCAAAGTTTACTATTTGGAAGCGCTGTAAAGGCTGCACAAAAACGTTAGACAAAAAGGACCTAAATTTTTTGCCAATAACTCATGGCTCTTGCATCATGACCATGCACCAACTCACATGATGCTGTCTGTGAGGGAGTTTTTAGCCAGTACACCCTCCCTACTCACCTGATCTGGCCTCTCGTGACTTTTGTCTTTACCCAAAGATAAAGGAAATATTGAAAGGAAGATATTTTGATGATATTCAGGACATCAAGGGTCACACAACAACTCTGATGGTCAGAAGGCTGGACTAGGCACTGGTGTCAGTGCATAGCTTCTGAAGGGTAGTACTTTGAAGGTGACCATAACAACATTCAGCAATGAGGTATGTAGCACTTTTTCTTGGATGAATTCACGAACTTGTCAAATCACATAGACCTTCATTCTATTGAATCAGGGCCCCACTCTTATGACCTCATTTAAACTTAATAACCTCCACAAAAGTCCTATTCACAAATATAGTCACATCAGGTGTTGAGGCTTCAACATATGAATTTGTGTGTGTATACTGGGGGACACACATAAATAATCAGTATATAACAGGGACTAAGTTAATGAATGAGGGAGCTGACTTGAAGTTGGAAGTACAGGATTCCCTAAGCACTTGGAGAACTATAGAAAATAGCAGTTAATTAAAGAAATCAAAGTTATGGTGTTTGTACAGCAGGTCATAGTATTGATATATCTATAAAAAGAAAACAAAAACTTAAATACTATTATCTTATAAGCTTATGAAATTAGACTAATATTTATACAGGTAAGTCTATTTGGCTATTCATATATATGTGTGCATGTGTGTGTGTGTGTGTGTGTGTGTGTGTGTATTTCTTTGGCAGTAATCAGGTGTTTTGATTTGTATCTGGACTTTTTAAAATCAAAACTAGAAATAACTTCTAATTATGAATGGTAGGGTGCATAGGTAAAATATTGGAGCATTCAACTTAATAAAAACATAATATAAGACCAAGGTTTCTGAGCAAAAAACCAACCCTGGTTAATTTTGACTATAGAGTTTTTTCTAGTGTTTATGTTTTGAATGTAGCAAGAAATAAAATAGACTCATGTAATGAAGTACATCATCTGTAGCAGATTTATGCCAATGCTTTTATTAGCTAAAAAATTTATATGTAGACACTTGTCTTTTTTTTTTTCACATAATCTTTCCATTCCCAATCACCATGAGCAATGTCATCAGCTATTGTGTTCTTTGAAGGGCATTTTTCTCTCTCTGAGATATGTGGAAATGTAGGAGGATTACCTTTCAGAAAAAGTGACAACTCCCTTAAAGCCAAGAATAAAAAACAAATGTCAATGTAGGAAGTGAAAGAAAATAAATCACATTTAAAGCAATTTTTTTTCAGTTACAGTTGATATTTATATTATTTTCTATTTGTTTCAGGTGTATAGCCTAGTGTTTAGAGGTTTATATAATTTATGCAGTGATCTCCTAATTAGTCTAGTACCCACGTATCATTATACATGGTTGCTGCAACATTATTGACTATATTCTCTATGTTGTACTTTACAGCCCCATGGCTATTTTGTAACTACCAATTTGTATTTCTTAGTCCTTTCTTTTTTAACCTAGTTCCACAACTCTTCCCTTCTGGCAAACATCAGTTTGTTCTCCCTATCTGAGTCATTTCTGTTTTGTTCATTCGTTTATTTTTTTCTTCAGTTTCCACATATAAATGAGATTATATGGTATTTTTCTTTCTCAGTCTGACTTATATCACTTAGCATAATACTCTCTAGGTCCATCCATGTTGTTCCAAATGATAATATTTCTTTCTTTTTACGGCTGAATAATAGTCCATTGTATACATGTACCACTTCGTTATTCAGCTGTCTATTGATGGGCACTTGGAGTGCTCCCATGTCTTGGCCATTGTAATTAGTGCTGCATTGAACATAACGGTGCATATATATTTTTGAATTAGTGTTTTGGATTTTGGATAAATACCGTGAAATAGAATTGCTGGACCTTAAGTTTGTTCTATCTTTAATTTTTTTGAGAAACCTCCAAACCATTTTCAATAGTGGTTGCATCAATTGACAATCCTACAGTGCACAAGGGTTTCTTTTTCTTCACATCCTCACCAAAACTTGTTGTTTGCTGAGGTAATATCTCATTATTTTAATTTGCATTTCTCTGATGACTAGAGACGTTGAGCATCTTCTTACATGTCTATTGGTTGTCCGTATGTCCTCTTTGGAGAAATGTCTATTCAAGCCCTCTGCCTATGTTTTAACTGGATTGTTTGGTTTTTTTGGGGTTTTTCTTTTTGGTGTTGAGTTATATGAGTTCTTTATAAATTTTGGATATTAATTTCTTATCAAATGTGTCATTGGCAAATATCTTCTCTCATAGAGTGGACTGTCTTTTTGTATATTGGTGATTTGTTTGCTGTGCAAAAACATTTTTGTTCGATGTAGTCTCATTTGTTTTCATTTTTTTCTTTTGCTTCTCTTGCCTAAAGAGATAAATCAGGAAAGTATATTACTAAGTGCAATGTCAGATAGTTTACCGCTGTAGCTTTTTTCAAGGAGTTACATGGTTTTAGGCCTTGCATTTAAGTCTTTAATCCATTTTGAGTTTGTTTTTGAAGACAGCATAAGCAGGTGGTTGGTTTAAATTTTTTTGCCTGTGTGTGTCCAGTTTTCCCAACACCATTTATTGAGTAGATTGTCTTTATTCCACTGCATATTTTTGCCTGCTATGTCATAGATTAAAAGACCATATAAGTTTGGATATATTTGTGAACTGTATTCTGTTTCATTGACCTCTGGGTCTGCTTTTATGCCAGTACCACATTGTTTTGATTACTATAGCCTTATATAATTGTTTGACGTCAAGTATAATAGGTCCAACTTTGTTCTCTGTCTCAAGATTGCTGTGGCTATTCAAGGTCTTTTGTGGTTCCATATAAAATATAAAATACATTTGTTCTAGTTCTGTGAAAAATGTCATTGGTATTTTGATAGGGATTTCATTGAATCTATAGATTGCTTTGAGTAGTATGGACATTTTAAAGATGTTAAATTTTCCTCTCCATGAGCATGCATGTTATATGCTTCCATTTATGTGTACCTTCCTTAATATCTTTTTTCAGTGCCTCATAGTTTCTTGAGTATAGGTTTGTTTACACCCTTGGTTAAATTTATTCATAAGTATTTTATTATTTCTGATGTAATTGTAAACAAAATTAGTTTCTTAATTTCTCTATCTGACAGTTCATTATTGGCATATAAAAATACAACTGATTTCTGAATATTAATTTTATATTCTGCTACTTTGCTGGATTCATTTTTTAGTTCTAATAGTTTTTTGTTGGAAACACTAGCGTTCTCTATATAGACTATCATGTTATCTGTAAATAATGTCAGTTTTACTTCTTCCCTTCCAATTTGGATGCTTTTTAAAATTTACGTATTTATTTATTTATTTTTGTCTGATTGCTGTGGCTAAGACTTCCAATACTATGTTGAATAAAAGTGGTGAAAATGGGCATCCATTTCTTATTAATGATCTTAAGAAGGACAATTTTAGATTTTCCTTGTTGAGTGTGATGTTAACAGTGGGTTTGTCATATATGGTCTGTATTTTTTTGTGGTATGTTCCCTCTATTCCTACTTTGCTGAGAACTTTTATCATAAATGGATGCTGGATTTTATCAAACACTTGTTCTGCATCTATTGATATCATATGATTTTTCTCTTTTATTTTATTTATTTGGTGTGTTACATTAATTGATTCAGAGATAATGAAACAGCCTTGAATCCCAGGAAAAATCCCACTTGAACATGTTGTCTGATAATTTTAATGTATTGCTGAATTTAATTTGCTAATATTTTGTAGAGAATTTTTTTATGTTTATCATGGTTATCAGCCTATAACTTTCTTTTTTTGGAAATGTCTTTGTCTGGTTTTGGATTCAAGGTAATGGTGGCCTCATCAAATGAGGTTGACAGATTTTTCTTTTCTTGAATTTTTTTGGAATAGCTTGGGAAGGGTAGGTTTTATTCATTCTTCTTGAATGTTTTGTAAAATTTACCTGTGAAGTCATCCTGCCTAGGACTTCTGTGTGTAGGGAGCTTTTTTATTACTCATTCAATTTTGTTAATAGTAATGAGTCATATCACATTTTCTGTTTCTTTGTGACTCCATCTTGCAAGATTGTATACTTATAGAAACATCCATTTTTTTCCAGATTGTCCAATTTGTTGGCATGTCATGGTTCCTAATTTTTCAAATAATCTTTTGTATTTCTATAGTGTCTATTGTCACTTCTCTTCTATTTCTGATTTTATTTGTTTGAATTCTTTCTTTTTTTTCTTGTGAATATGGTCAATTTTGTTTATCTTTTCAAAAAACCAGCTTTTGGTTTCATTTATCTTTTGTATTTTTTTTAGACTCTATTTCATTTGTTTCTTCTCTGATCTTTATTATTTCTTAACTTTTACTCACTTTGGGCTTTGTTTGTTGTTGTTGTTCTTTATCTAATTCCTTTAAATGTAAGCTTAGATTGTTTATTTGATATTTATAGGCCAGCATTGCTATGAATTTTCCTCTAATGAGAGCTTTTGCTGTTTTCCATAGATTGTTGGGTCATTGTGTTTTCACTTTCATTTGTCTCAAGGTGTCTTTTGATTTCCTTATTGATCTCATAGTTGACCCATTTTTTAGTTAGTAGCATGTTACTTAGCCTCCATGTGTTTGTGTGTCTTTCAGGTTTTGTGGTTTTGTTTGTTTGTTTGTTTGTTTGTTTGTTTGTAATTGATTTCTAGTTTCATATCATTGTGGTCAGAAAAGATGCTTGATATGATTTCAATCTTTTTATATGTATTGAGATTCATTTTGTAGCTGACATGTGATCTATCTTGGAAAATGTTCCATGTGTAATTGAAAAAATCTATATTATGCTGTTTGGGGGTGATATGCTCTAAAATTATTAATTAAATCCATCTCATCTAGGGTGTTATTTAAGGCTGCAGTTTCCTTGTTAATTTTCTGTCTGGAAGATTTTTCCATTGTTGTCAATGGGGTATTAAAGTTTCTTACTATGATTGCATTACTATTAACCTCTCCCTTTATATCAGTCAATATTTGCTTTATATATTTAGGTATTCCTACGGTGGGTGCATACATGTTTATAAGGGTTATATTGTCTTGTTAGATTGATCTATTATTATGTATTGTCCCTTTCTCTTTGTCTCTTATTATAGGCTTTGTTTTAAAGTCTATTTTGTTTGATACAATTATTGCTACCCAGCTTTTATTTTCATTTCTATTTGCCTAAAATATTTTATTTCATTGCTTTACTTTTAATCTATGTGTCTTTTGATCTGAGGTGAGTCTCTTGTAGACAGCATATGTATGGGTCTTTTTTCTTATCTATTCAGCTACTCTCAGTCTTTTGATTGGAGCATTTAATTTATTTACATTTAAAGTGATTATTGGTAGATACATAGGTATTTTGATGTTATTATTGACTTTTTTTTTCTCCCTCGGCCCTCTTCTTCATAAAAAGTCCCTTTAAACATTTCTTGTAATACTGGTTTGGTGGTAATGAAGTCTTTTAGCTTTTTCTTATCTGGAAAGCTCTTTATCTCTCATTCAATTTTAAATAATACCTTTGCTGGGTAGAGTGGTTTTATGTAGGCCCTTGCTTTCCATCACATGGAATACTTTGTGCCTATCCCTTCTGTTCTGCAAAGTTTCTGTTGAGTAATCAATTGACAGTCTCATGTGTAAATGACTGATTGTCTTTCTCTTTCTGCTTTAAGAATTCTCTCTTTGTCTTTAACCTCTGCCATTTTAATTACAATATGTCTTGATGTGGGCCTCTTTGGGTTCATCTTGTTTGAGATGCTCTGTCCTTTCTAAACTTATATGTCTATTTCTTTCACCAGATTAGGAAAGTTTTCAGCAATCTTCAAATAAGTTCTCAGTCTCTTGCTTTCTCTCTTCTCTTTCTGGTACTCCTGTCATACAAATGTTATGTTTGATGTTCTGTCAATAGTCTCTTAAACTATTCTCATTTTTTTTTTATTCTTGTTTTCTTTTAGCTGTTCTGGTTGGGTATTTTCTGCTACCTTATCTTCCAAATTACTGATTCATTCATCAGCTTCATCTAGTCTGTAAATGATCCCTTCTAGTTCATTACTCATTTTGATAGTTATATTCTTCATTTCTGACTGGTTCTTTTTTATGTTTCCTATCTCCCTTTTTGTGTTTATTATCTCTTGTTAAATTTCTTAGTGAGTTCATCTGTTATTTTGGTAAGTGATTGAACATTCTTATAACCGTTGTTTTGAACTCTGTATCTGGTACATTGTTTTCCTCCATTATATTTAATTCTTTTTCTGGAGTTTTCTCCTGTTCTTTTATTTGGGATCTATTTCTTTGTTTCCTTATTTTGGCTTCCTTTCTGTGTTTCTTTCTATGTATTAAATAGATCTGCTACATCTTCGTCTTGGCCAGGTGGTCTAATATAATAGGTGCCCTGTGGAGCACAGTGATGTAGTCTTCCTGGTAACCTTCTCTGGATGCTTCAGGAGTGCTTCTTGTATGATTGTGTTTGATCTCTTGTCATAGTTTAGCTTTCATTGCTATTGGTACATTAGTGGGTGGGATTAACCCTCAGATTGACTGACTCTGAGATTTGGCCACATCTATAGCTTACTGACTGCTGTGTGGGGGACTTAACCTGCAGAATAGGAGTCATTCCAGGGAGCTCTAGTGCCTGCTGAAATTTCCCTTTGGGTTTACCAATTGTGTGGCTAATTGGGTGGTGCTCTTCTGCAGTCTGAAGTTGACCTCCAGGTATGTTGGTTCTGAGGCCTCTAGTGAGGGGCTTGGCTGCAAGGCCAGGTCAGCCACTACCTGTGACCAGTCATAGAGTACTTGGTTAAGTGTTACAAAGTCATCAGTAGTTGATCTGGAGGTGCTTAGGGGAGGCTATGCTGTGAATCAAGGATGGCCGCCACTAGTATTGGGCCTAAGATAGCTCTGCCAAAAGCCCTGAGGCTTGCTGTGTTTGCCAGGTCTGTAAGGCTAATCCCCTGATATGGAGGCTAATCACGCTGTATGGAGGTTGTGTGAGGTGGGTTTGCAGGGAGTCACCAAAATGGGACAAGTGTTGTTCATCAAGTTTATGTAGATTATGGTTTTCTGTCAGTGGTGATCTTGGAGATATTCAGCAGAAGTCTCAGAGAACACTGAAGCCAGCTGCTGCCCACCTGGAGCCCACAAGCCCCTAAGAGTGATCTAAGAAAGAGTGCAATGAAGGCAGGTTGGCCAACATTAATGTGCCAACATTAAGTTGGTAAGGCAGGGTCCCAGGGAGTCATCACGGTGGAGCAAGCAGATCTCACGGGTCAATGCAAATTCAGATTTGATCATGTAGAGAGAGGAAGGCTCCACACAGGAAAGGCATCACCTGCTGGCTGCATGGAGGAAGATTCTACACAGAAAATGACAACTGTCTCTATTTCTCACCATGAAGCCATGAAACTCGGCCTCTCCCTATAAATCTCTGACTCCTCCCAAGTAACCTTCTCTCCACCAGAGCCCAGGATGAGTGCCTGTAAATGAGTGAGTCTGTCCATGGACACTTTAAGAGGACCTATGGATTCTCTACATTCTCACCTGCATGATCAGAATCCCCACTGTTTTTTACTACCAGGTGTGGGAGCACCTCTTACCAGCACCAGTACTCTGGGCTATGGAGCCTGGTGTGGGGCTGGGGTCCCTCACTTCTTTAGGGGGAACTACATGGTTAAGATATTTCTCCTAATTGTCAACCACACACAGGTGTGGGGCCAGCTGTATCTCATCTCAGCCACTCCTACTGTTCTCAATGTGGCTGCTTCTTTATATTCTTAGTTATAAAACTTCTATTCAGCTAGAGTTCAGATGGTTCTCCAGGTTGATTGTTCTAGAATTTAGCTATTATATTAAGGTGGTAATGAGAGGAAGCACGCACAGCATTTATCTAAATCTGCCATCTTGGATCTTCTCCAAAATAAATTACATTTTTAATAAAATATTCAGTTTTTTTAAGTATACTAACTCTATACATGTGTAAATATACATAAATATAAAGTATTAAATATACAAAAATACCAGAGATGCCAAAAAAAAGTATATACATTTTAAGTGATGTTATCTATATATTACTTTTCAAAGTTGAATTGAATTATGGTAGCAATGTGTAGTATGATGTGTGCTCAAAAGATGGCATTGATCAAATGAATGGTAACATCACCATGTGACAGGTAAGAGAGTTAAAGTAAATGGCAGAAGCATGGTTGTCATTCAAGGAGTGCAAGACCATTTTGAAATGGTATTTGAAATTTGACAATGTTGTTTGAGTTTCCCCCATGTTCTCCTGACTTAACACCCCTTGACTTCTACCTATGGGAAACCTTAAAGGATGCGGTATATCATAGAAAATTGGTTACACTGGCAGTACTTTGGGAAGAAATTGAAATGGCATGCACTGCAATACAAGTACACACTTTGGTCGACATTGCTCAATCAATAGTTCAATGTAATCAGACATGTCTGGATGCTGATGGTAACCACTTTAAGCACCTCTTGTAATTGTAGAAGTCAAATGTGACTTGTATTCATCTTTTGTTATCAATATATATTATTACAATTTTAATAGTTTTTTTTCTTAAAATGTGTATAGATTTTTTGACACCCTCTTTATACTGCATAAGATTCAAATTAAAAATTGTCCATCAGGCTTCATATATTTTAATATCTTCTACATGTTTATTTTAAAAGACCATAGCACATATTTTTGAAAAGTGAAAGAATGGTAGAAAGCACAGTATATAAAATGCATTTAAAATACTACTAGGACAGACAACCATGTCAATACTCTTGCAAAAGTCATTACCTATACTTATGTAAACAAGGGAATTTCTAATTTGTGCAATATTTCATTCTCATTGTATCTTTTAGAATGAGTAAAATGTATTTGCAGAAGAAAAAATTTCTTTATTTTCTATAATTACTAAAAAATTCAAATTATATTTAAAACTTGCTCATGATAATTTTATAAAGTGGAGAAATTCCATTATAGAATTTACCTTTTATATGCTTTAACTTATTTAAATATTTATATGTGTATTCTGTATTTACACTTTTTCCACTCATGCCCTAAATAACACTTGATAAACCTAAGGAGCTGCTATGTATTCTAAGACATGTGTGCAAGCAAATTTAGAATGCAAGGTAAGACTTCCATTGCATCTGATATCAAATGAATTTTAAACTATTTTCCAGGTTGTTTTGAAATTTTTATAAGCTGATCATAATACAGAAGCTTTATTTTTTCAGTTAGCTTTGGTGTTTTTGAGGTAAAAAGATAATAAAACACAGACAAGTGCACACACACACACATATTTTTACATTTATCTATTAAAATATTTTAGATCATAGTTTAAATACATCCAAATGGCTAATAAGAAATTAGCTTAAGCTTGCAAAATTTGACAATATGTTTTTTACTCAGAAAAATGTAAATATATTTAAAATTTTGAATGCATACATAATTGTGGTAGACAGCTCCTAAAATGACTCCCTTGTACCTAGTGTCTTGTTTCTAATGAATTCCATACTACCATTGTGATGTGATACCATTCAGATACTAGATTATTAAAGACTCTAACTTCAGTCTTGTCAAAGCTCTCTCGTGCTTATTTTGATGAAACTGGTTGTGGTGTTTTGTGCTGTCCTAAAGAGAGGTCCAATGGCAAAGAAGTGAGAGCAGCGTTTTAATTAAGAAACTAAGCAACAGCTAGCAAGAAACTAATGCCCTCGTTCAGTCCAACCCTACAAGACGCTGAATCTTGCCAACAACCACTCAAAGAGCTTTGATGTGGATCCTACTGCATTGAACCTTCAAACAATTTAGGCAGTCCGAAATCCAAATCACAGCATTGTGGGAGACCCTGAACCCAAGGACCCATATAAGCCACTCCCGGATTCCTGACCTTCAGAACCTGTGAAATAATACATGTGATATTTTTAAGATGCTAAATTGAGGGTAACTTGTGCAGCAACAGATAACTAACTCAATGATTAATAGAAATCAATTTTGCTTTAGGGCAATAATAATTTTTTGTTATATGCTGTTATGGTTCAATGTTCCCTATTCTCTACTCTTTTGTTTCTATGTCTGCAAAGTGCGAACACTGAAAGAATATCATTGTAGTGTTTCCAGATCTAAATTTTATCTTATTTACATTATTCTTTTACTAAAGTCACACCTAGTTTTGATGTTAAAATAGAAAGTGAGAATTGTAAAGACTACATTATATGAAAAAGTACCTAGCTCAATGCTGTTCAATGTGAAAATGCTCAGAAGGTATGGGCAAGTAGATGCACATCAAGGATGGAATGCAGGAAGGTAAGCTTGGGTTACCTTAGCTGTTTCTTAGTCAATTGGGTTTATTAGATGGGGTAGAGAGGAACAGTTTGGGGTTAAAATTTTTATAAGACCAGTGGAAAAATTTTAGTCCTTCAGCATCTCTCGTAGATGTTTATTTTAGATTTAATTACTTCTCAGATTTTTTTAAAGATCAATTCTTAAACTTTCTGTAAGAAAATGTTTAGAATGTTAGAATAAAAATAAAAGTGTGAAATACACATTCACAGCCTTACATTTTTAAGTTTAATAAGCACATGATTTTAACAGGAATGCAAGTTGAAAAGCTGAAAGGGGTGGAGGTCTGAGGAGGGAAGAGCTGGTCTGTTAGATCTTTATATTTTAAGATTAAAAATTTTAGAAGCACTGGTTCCCATGGCTTTTATAACTCCTCAGATGCACACTGACCAGGATCTATAGAACAGTTATATGAAAAATCAACTTTGCAATATTTTTGTAGTAGATTAAAGATGACTTTAAATTTTTTATTACTCTTTCTATTGAGAGGTAGGGGGAAAAATCATCTCCCTCTGAATCAAGACTAGACTTATTAACTTCCATGGAAAATAAAATGTAATAGAAGTGATGTTATAGTACTTCCAAAAGCATGTAGCCATTCAACTTTCACCTGAACCTCTTATAACACATTCTTGGGGTGAAACCAGCCACCATATAAAATGTCTAGCTGCCCTGAGACCACCGTACTGCAGAGGTCACATGTAGGTTTATAGCTGAGTGAATCCAGCCTTCTAGTTATTTTCACCAGTGACCAAACATGTGAAATAAGCCACATCAGACCTTGCTTTCATGAGAACCAGAAGAACTCCCCAGCTGAACTCTTCCCTAATTCTTGATAAACTATAGTAAAATGGTGGTTGTTTTAAGCCAACTAATTTTAGATAGTTTGATATCCTCCAATCAACAATTGGAAACTTCATTATACTCATTTAGTTTTTACCTAAATGTTTAATGCTCAACCAAATGCATAGTCTCAAAGGATAAAAAACAGTTTGCAGCATTATCCTGAAATAATAGTTTAGGCCCCAAATTGTACGGAACAATGATGTCATTGGATTTCTCAGAGAAAAATCATAAAGAAAAAAGATAAATAAAACAAAACTAGAGCTTTTTGGTATCAGAAGCATATAGAAATTCTGTATTTCTGCTTGAGTTGCTGTGGAACAAAATATAAAAATAAATAGATATACATGTGTATGCATGTATATAATACTGCCTATATACTTACATATGTTTATTATTACATGTTTATTTATATATACAAGTTCCAAGTTTCAAAAGACCTATATTTGTTATTCTCTATAAACAACTACATTAAATGAAATTTACTAAGTTATTGCAGTAAAACTTCTGATATTCAGAATATATAAAACTAAGAAAAGAATGTCCCTTAGAGAGTAGTTTTTAGAAGACTCATAGCTCTTTATGTACTGTGTACTTTAGCACAGAAATAATAACTTACCTCTCCACCCAAGGGGAGAAAAGACATTTTTAATCAGGTTAATATTGAAAATAAAGAAACTAATAGCTCGACTAAAAATTTCCTACTGAATGTCTTTTTAAAAACCCAAGTTTACAAAGGTTCGGTCTTGTATACTGAGTAGGACCCTAAGATAGATGTCCTGATAGAACTCTATTGATGATTTTTCACAGTGACACAAAAACATGTTTTTAATTTTTAAAGGCAAGAAAAATCAAGGCATACAAAAGGTTTAATGGAAAGCATTTGTAGCAGCTACCTCAACTATAGTTATTATATGTGCTGCCAAAGCGAGCACAACTATAGTTCTTTTTAGAGAAAACCACATTTACTTTTTCAAATTTTCTTATTTCTCAATATTAATATTGAGACACTTTCAATATTAAACTTAACTGCTATTTCATGACTTAAATTTATTAGGTACTGAGAACATTTAGATATTTTCTGTTGACATTTTTCATTGACATTCGACTATGAGAGATAATAATTCAGTTTCCTTATACCACTCCAACTCCTTTCCTTAATTCTTCTTAATTCTGCCATTCAAACTCTAACTACACACTTAATTTTGTACCTCTTATACAAATAATATTACATTGTAATACAAAATATTACAAAATTCTAATTAACTCACTTTTGATAATTCAACCTATAATTAAATTATTTTTATACATGTGGGTTTAAACATTAAGGAGTTTTCACACGTACTTAAAATGTATTTGTAAACGTGTTATGACATAAAATTTCTAAAGTACACTGATCAAATATGTCCATTTAACCCAAACTGTTTCCTTTCAGCCCCAGGTGTAAGTTCTTCAGGTGTCTGACATTTACTTTCCAAAAGAGTCGTATAAGGAAAAACAGTAAGAGGAATTTTACGCTGAAAAAACTTGCTTGATATACCATGTCTTCTCAAATCCCAGAGACTGACCCATCCTGATACCGCTTCTCCAGCTTGGTGAATCAGTGCGATGCCTCAGAACGGGGAATCAATAATGACATAATGTTCACTGAATGCTGCCAGGAAGTAATTGTCAGTTAAGGAGAGGAAAACCATGTTTTTGCTAGGGAAAAATAACCCTTGAGAGATGCTTACATATTTGTCCTCTGATTTATAGTAATTGATAATAGATAAAAGGCTTTAAAATATCTTTGGTGGGGGAGTTCCCTGGTGGTGTAGTGGCTGGGCTTCAGCACTCTCAACGCTATGGCCTGGGTTTGATTTTTTTTCCTCTATCCCCATTTCCTTGTTTGTGGCCCCAGAGAAACTTCAGGAAACCTTGTCTATAAAAGATATTCTGCTTTGTCTTCCAGTTTAAGGGCAGACATTTAACCTTTAGTAACTAAAATTATGCTATATCCATGTTCCATTCAATGGTTTTCTCCTTGTTGAAAAATACATAAGTAAATATGTCTTTTTTTTATTGCTTATGAAATGAAGATGAAACTCTATAACTAAATTGTCATTCTGAACTGTATAATGTCTAGCTGAACATGCTGCCTTCTTGGAGAAATTATATGTGCTTGATTAATAAATTTGATTCATTGTCCTCTGTTTTAATATTTAGAGCATGACTTCTCCATAATTATATTTTTTATATTAGAATTTTATATATGCCTTAGAAACAAAATAATTTATAATTCTAAATTTACTGATTAGAACTTTAGTTTCTGGCAATAATGCAGATTATATATCCTGAAAATATTCTCAATAAAAACACCAAAATAAGCTGAAAAACATAGAATAAATGTACTTTAAATATGTAATTGACATTGTAAATCATTAAAGTAGTTCTATTTGGGGAAGAATCACAAATATCACAAAGAATGGCAAGTAAAGACAGAGGAAAAAACCTATCTACTCCTCAATATTTGGTACTAGAACTGAAAAACAGAAAAGATAACACAGAGATCTTTAACACAGAAAGAAAGGAAAGATTATCAAAATTAATAAGAGGCTTTTGAACAGTCATTTTAGGAGGGGAGTGAAATAATACCTTTCAAACTATGAAAAAAATAATACATGACAACCTATAATTTTATACTTAACTAAGCATTAGTATTAAAAAAGGCATAATAGAGACATTTTCAAAGTGAAAAAATCAAATCTCAGATAAATTTCAATGATGTCTTTCAGTTGAAAAGAAACTGAATTCAGAGGGGTAAATCAGAGACACAAAGAAGAATAATCATCAAGTAAATTAGTGAACACGCAGCTAAACATATGAAGTATTAACTTAATAATAACAATAATAATTAATTTAAAAATAATCATAAATGAAATATAAAATGCTGAGCCACTATAAAATGCAAGGATGAAGCAGATAAAGATTTTAATGCTTAGAGACTCTTGTATAGTTTGATGGGAAGATATAGGTTTTGGTTAACTCTACATTTTGTGAAGTATGCATGTAAAGTGTTGAATGTTGTATGAAAATAGATTAAATGCATATTAGAAATAAAAATAGGTTCAAAATTAAATATTTAAGAAATCAAGTTAAGAAATGAAAAAGAACAGGATAAGCTGAAATAAAGAGAAAAAATAAAAATAAAGAGTAGAAGCAAATTAAATAGAAAATAATTAAATAGAGAAAACGGACAAACCACAAGTAGATTCTATATAAAAGCTAAAAAAATAGAAATGCCTTTATCTAAATTAATACAGGGAAGAGTTGTTATTAACCATCACTGAACCCAGAAAGAGAACACAATTATAGGGGTATAGAAGAGATTAAAAATGATATTAAAATAATATCTTTATTCAAATGAATACAAAATTTAAATGATTTAGAAAATTTCCAAGAAAGGGTAATTTAATAACACTAACTCAGGAAAAAACGTTTTAATTTAATATAATAATAATTATTAAAATATTACATCAGACTTTAAAATCTATTCCCAATAGACACATGGAACAATGCTAAAAGTTATTTTAAAGTTTTCATTGTTGAGCGACGTCATGGACAATGTCTTTGCACTACTCCCTGATGTAAAAAAAAAAAAGGTATAATATCGAAAATCTTCGAGAAACTGATAAATTCTAAAAAATTCTTATGGGAAGTCAAAGAAAATTGTTACTCAACCCATTTCGCAGCTAAGATACTCTAGAATATTTTTACTCAAAGTTACCAGTCAGCTATTCATAATTGATCGGCAATGAGATAAGGAGTTTATACTAGAAAGTTTCCTTCATTGGCAAAGTTTTGCTTAAAAAATGTTGGTTGAATTAAAATTGACATGTTTAGTGATGTAGTTAAGTTTTATTCTGGATCAAGACTTTTTATTCCATTGTGATCCAGTAATAAACAGTTCAAAACAAGCACCACAAAACCAGCACCAGTTCATATATCACATTTGAATGGCATTGTTCTTGAACCAAAATAGAGCAATAATAGACAGGAAAACTTTGGACTACATTTTTTAATTTAGAAGTAACTGTCCAAGTCAAAATATTCTCAAACTCATCAATAAGAAATTAAAACAAAAAAAAGCCAAAGTCAGGTTTATCTTATAAAATGCAACAACAATGCATAAGGGACAAATAAGAAAATCAGGAACCTCCCATAAATCAATATAAGATACACAAAACAAAACAAAGCATAAACAAACAAATAAATAAACAAATAAATAAAATAGAGCAACTGCATGAAGTTATTTACTACTCGATAGTAAAAAATCATAACCCACCCTTTATAATTTGAAAGTAAACAATGACAATCATCATGGTTTATATACAATATGCATAGTGAAAATAATAAACTAGCTAAAAAAGTGAAAATAAGTATAATAGTTTGGAAATAAAAAATGAGGAGTTCCCTGGTAGTGTAGTGGCTTAAGGCTTTGGCGCTGTCAGCGCTGCGGCCCGGGTTCGATTCCGAGCCAAGGAACTACCGACATACTACAAAGCAAAAAAAAAAAAAAAAAAAAAAAAAAAAAAAAAAAAAAAAAAAAAAAAAAAAAAAAAAAAAAGACTCTGGTACAGATACACAGAACATCAAATAGACTCTAGAGACAAATTATGGGAATTAATAAGATTAATGTATAGTAAGATTCTGCATGTCATTTCTATAAATCATTTCTGTTAGAAATGTAACTCTAATTTTAATTGTAGTCCAATATAAAAGACACATCTAACTGTATCTAACAACATGAGTAAACACTGCATAAGAAATGCATAAAATATGTATTGAAGACATTAATGGAAAATTAATTAAATGAAGAGGTATAAATGAAATGTTTATGAATAATAAGGCTCAAAATATTAAGGATGCCACTGCTGTCCAATTATTTTTAATTAAGTGCAATGTCAATTAGCACTGTGTATTACGGACCACTTGTTTTAAGTTAGGTGGTTAAAAACAAGTATATGAAAAACAGAGACGAAGAACAGCAATGATGAATCAGATTGAAAGCAAAAGATAAGGTTCTAAGTATTATAAAGATATAGTAATTTAGAAATAATTCAGTTAGTTTTGTATTGGCCCAGTCACAAAGAAATAAACAAGATAGGGTGGGATAGACTGGGGCAAACTAGGATATAAGGTAAGATAGGATAATTTCTGTTAAGATAGATGAGGATAGGATAAGATGACATGCAATCAGCACAAATAGAATAGATTTGCATTGAATTTGATAACAAAGCATCCATTAATGTACAGAAACATTATTTTAAGTAAATGCCATTGCTAATGAGGGGTGAAACAATGACAAATTTAAAAGTACTGAAAAAATTGTCACTCATAGAAAAAAAAAGCAAGTCAACATAAAGGGTTTAATCTGAAAAACATTTTAAATTTTAATACAAATATGGAATATACTTATGACATCAGGATCAGGGTGGACTTCTTTAAAAAAAGAAAAAAGTACAAATCATAAAGTGGACTTCGTAAAAATATTTGCATGAAATTGTACACACACACAAATAAAAAGGCAATCCAGAGACTGATATAGATACTGCCATAAAACAAAGAACTAATATGCTGAATATAAAATAAACTATGGCAGATCTGGTTGATGGTGAAGGCAGGAAGGAAGGAAAGCAGGCAAAAGAAGGAAGGAAATAAGGAAATAAAAATCTCACACAGTGGACAGAACATAGCAACAGACAATTCAAAGGATAGGAAATGTGACTCATGTTTAAAAATATTTCCCCTCAGTAGTGATAAGAGGAATGCACATTATAACTACAATAAGAAACAATTTTACAATCAGAGTGGCAACATTTATTATGAAAATATAATGTTTTGACAAGGATGTAGAGCAAATATGTTTTTTATAAGCTGCTGGTGAAAATTTAAGTGGGTACAACCAATTTGTAGGATAATTTGACAATATATCGAAAAATTGAAGATGTACATATTTAAGACCCAGCAGTTATTTTCTCTAGGGAAGCAATCACATGCAAGTATACAAGGAGACATATACATAAGTGTGTTTGTAATAAAGAAAATTTGGCAGCAATCTACATTTCCATAAAGTAAAAAACAGACACATGTATTGTTTTATTCAATAGCTGTGAGATGGATGTTCCAAGGTGAATGATTCTAAAAAACGTATTGAACAAAAACAAGCTATCTGCAAAATAATTTAGATAACATATCAGTTGAATAGGCATTAATAAAATTAAAACATAAAATATATTTTAAGGATAAAACATATATGTTATAAAAGGTAATGCTTGCCAAAATATAAGAATACCAAATTAAACCCAATGATTACTTATTACAAAAAAATTTCAATGGAATTGAAATGTTTATTTCTTAAGTAGGTGATAGAGAAGTATACTACAGAACATTCTTCCAAATTTTGTAGGTCTACATATACATACACATACATGTATACACACGTATACATGTATTAACTTTCTAGAAAGGTATAAAGGGACAAAGCAAACCCAAAATTATAACAACAATTAAAATTTTGCAAAACAGTCAGAAAAATCAGCTGTGCTAGGGGCATAAAAATTTAATAGAACAGAATTGAGTGGAATCAAACTGGGATACTCACCACTTCTCAAGGAATTTTTTTCATGTTGCTTGTATCTTATGACGTGGGGCTATTTTCTGATAGTTATTCAATTCTATCATGCTAAACCTGAATGCATTTTCAACAATTCCTATGACTAAGTGTAGTTCAATATAGAGATAAAGCCAAACAGTCTTCTTCAGTCAAGAATTTATCAGGAATAATATTATAGGCATTGACAGTAACAATTCTTAAAGTCAACAAATACAATATTATTACAATTCCAATGATAAATCAATGATGAAGATTGTATTATTCCCATTTTACAGATAAAAAGGCTGATGTTCAGAAATGGTAGATACAATTATATTACAAAAATAAAAAGTATACTGAATAAAGATTTTTTCAAACAATGAAATGTGAGAGCCAGAGTTCAAAGCCACTTGTACGTGGTTTCATACACCATAAATGGTTACTATGTTAAATGAAGCTATTATAATTGTCTAGGACCTCCTCACATGGGAGTTATATTAGCAGATGCAATGGGAAGAGACCCAAAGCCCACCTGTATTTAGAAGGAATAGCCAAATTTTTTATTATTTGAAACATTACTGTGAGTTAGATATGGTACTTCCAAGAGATGCATAATACATAACTGGGTGGAACCTCAAATTAAAATTTTTAACTTATATTAAGTCAATAGTAATTAAATTTTTAGGTTTGTTTGCCATCAATTAAAGAAAAAGATCTAAAAAATAAAAAACGCTGTGAAAGTAAAGACAGGTACACTTCTGGGCAAGAAGGGTTTTCCTCTGGAATCGAACCTAAATAAGATCCTGGACAAAGGCTCCAAGGAGAGTTACAAAGAGGAAATAAATATCCCTTTTGCATATATAAGCTCTTTCCAAAATCATCTGATACATTATATTGATGAAAAATCCATGCGCATTACACATTTAGAAATCTGTTATACCGTGCTTAATACACTCTGGAGTTTTTAGGCATATTATCTGGTAGGCGCAAGCCTAGTGTGGGAGGAATATGCTCTTACTTCTTTCTGGCAAAAAAAGCTTCGGGTAACGAAGGTGGTGGTTCTCGTTGTTTAGTCTGGTTGGCTCCACGGTGCCCTCAGAACATGGTGTCCTCAAAAATCTAACCAGGACATCTGTTTCATCACTATCATCATCATCATCATCATAGTGCCATCAACATTGTGAATATGATAGTTTATTTACAGTTCAGAAAGTATTTTTGCCTGAGCTAGGTAAATTTCATCCTCATTGCAATAAAAGTAACAGAGATCTAAGTAAGAAAGAAATAATTATTTAAAACTTCAGAAATATCTACCTGGTTATCTTGTGGAGAGCATATTATAGAGGAGAAGAAAAAGACAAAAATTAAACAATTGGGAGGCACTTACAGAGTTTCAGTTTAGAAGTGATCAAGATTTGTACTTAGGTGGCTGATAATGGACAAAGACATAGATTTGCGATTCATGTAAAATGCTGCCTATAATCACCGGATTTAAATGAGTGCATCTAAAGAGAGAATAAAGACCCAGAAAGAAGAGGAGTTGGGAAGGAGTCTGAAGGCTTTGCAATATTTGGAGGGCTAGTAGATGAGCAACTAGTGATGGAGATGGTTGCTATCTGATAGCACACTAAGGGTGCCACACTGTCCTAGAGAAATAAGGAGGTAGCTGTGGCCAACAAATGATGAACAGTTGACTCTAGCAAAATAGAGATCACTGGCACGCCCTTGACAGAGATATTTTATTGATGTTTCGGAGAAGAAAACCCAAAAAAACTGGATTGAGTAAAAAAATAAGTGATGTCAGGAAGTGGAGTCAAAGATATGACTGGCGGCAGGCTTGTCATGCCCACTGTGATGGCTCTGCCTCTGATCTCCAAAATTCTGCACGTCCTCTGAGGTTATACAGCTCCCTCTTCGGGGAAGAAGCTTTATGCGTTGAGTTCAAGATATTTACAACTAGGTAACCCTATAAGTCCTATATAATTCTATTTAACATTCCCTTTGCTTGTGATTGCCTGACTTTTATCTCTTCAGAACTTCAGTTTGTAATGATGGGTTATATTATAAAATTCTTCCTTCAAGTTTTGCAGTTAAAGAAAAACATAAAAACATCTTCAAGTAACGTTATACCAAATGTTTCTTGATGTGTGTATGTGCAAAATTTATTTCTAATTTATTACAATTAGATAACACCCTTTAACATCTATTTCTTCCTAGAGAAATTTGGGCATAAATAAGAAAATAAATAAATAAACAAATCTGACTTCCATTATCTATCAACACATTTTAGATACATTCAGTTTCTGAATTAGAATTATTTTCTTTAATATGGTATAAATTCTAATTGAGGCATGCAACTCATTATTATAAGAAGTGTAATTGTAGGTAAAATCAAAGGAAAATATCCACATTGCCTAGTTGACTGTATCTATACTTATCTACAGTAAGATTATATCTTCTAAATATGTAAATAGTTTAATGCCAGTTGTTCTTATATTTACCAGTCTACCTTTTACATTTGATTGAATAATATTGATCTTTTTAAAATCATACACACACATAGGCACATACAAAAACAAAGCAGTATTGTTATGTCCATGTACTGAGAGGCAAACCACAAAGGAATACTTTATTGTACTTGAAGTCTGGATGTAAATTAATAAGCTCTGATTAAGTATTTGTTCAGTGTCTACATTTTCACATCTTCTTCAAATGATTTGACACTTTAGAATATCACTACTTCAAAGGTTACAATTGGATAAAACTCTGCGAAGTCTGAAATATACTGCACACTGTCTTCCCTTTGATTTATTTAATGGAACATTTACAGTTTGTTAGACATGGAATTTGTTAGCATGGAGAATACAAGTTAATTCAACCGAAACAGTTGCATATTATAAATTTATAAAATGTTAGTGGTACCTTTATCTTCAGGGCAAGAGCTACATCCTCCTGCTAGACTAAAACTTTCATAGCACCTTAAAACAGTTTATACACATTTGCATTTCTAATCTATATAAGTATTTTGTAGCAATTTAGATACAACAGTAAGCCTGGTTCCTATTAACAATTTAAGGATTTAGGGAAGGAAGCAAGAAGGTAATATATGTATGTGTAGTGAATTCCTCAGTAAATAAAGGTAAGGGTATGTTATTTTTAACATTACAATGGTGACCCAGAAAAATAACAATAGAAATATTTAGAAATATTTTGAAGTCACTATCTCTGTGAAATAGTCCAAATTTGGAGAAAAGGTGAAAAATCTACACTGCATAAATATTTTCCCTTGCATGTGTTAGTATTATTTACTTGTAATTAATAACACATTTTATCATTTGGTAAAGACTTTCAAAGACTCAGCTAAATTTTTGTTTAATATCAGAAAACATACCTCACAATCAATAAACTGGAATGAAAAATCAGCATCTTTGGTACACATTCTCCTGTATCCAGATTGATAATAATAAGCAATTCTACTCAAAGATTTAATTATCAGAGGGTGCGTTTAGTGGCTAACTCATCCTGCTGGACTCATTGGGTTGCAGTTTTGCACAAAAGTATTCTTCAGGAACCGTATTAAGGTTTCTTTATGACAGAAGCAGGCAATGAGCTACTCTCACCACAAATATTTCCCAGGTTAAGATAATGTCTTATACTCGCATGTTTGTGTAATAGGGTTCTAGGCCAACAAAATGCTTTTTGAAAAATAAGTGTGATTCATAAAGTGGTTTTTGAGAAACTATTACTTATTCTTGCAGGTATTCTTGCATTAAAATTTCACATGAAATAGAATGACCCATCTGCACTTGAAAGTAGTTTTTGTTTTGTTTTGTTTTAAAATTATATTAATGTAACAAATGTTAAATCTGACAGCCATTCTGATGATCAAAATCACCAAAACAGATTATACTTCACAAAGGTTAACCCTCCTGCCTAGTTTTTAAAACTTCATATTCTATCCAACCTTACCTAATATGTTTTAGTTCTCAAAATACACAGTGGATAAAATCTCATTTCTTTCCTTGCAATCTTTTCCAATTTTCTAGTCCTATTACTTGTTTTGTTTGCTGAACCCCTATTGCATTTAAAGTCATCAAAACAATATATTAAACTAATAGTCTCAAATTACATTTTTAAAAACTTACTTCGTTTATTCAGTAGGTCTGTTAGTTACAGAAAATAAGAATTTCATCGTTATCTCAGTTAAATATTCATCCAGTGTCAAAGTGAGCCAAGATAAAAAGCAGGAAGGGATTTCTGAAATATATGTAGGAAACAACCATTGGTATAATAAGTTTTTGAAAAAGTAATTAGTATTTTTAAGAATTTAATTTATTTACTTAGGGATATCTGAGACAGTACCAAAAACATCCTTCTCCTCCAGTGTCTGTGGAAACATTACTCACACAATAGGAATTATCATTTTTTAGATTCTCTTCATGTGATCTACTCTTACTTATACAATGTACAAGTGTCCCCAGTATTCAGCCTGCAGCACATCCTAAGTTTGTAACTTCCAGGTTTATTTTCAATATACAATTAGAAAGACCAAGTATATCCTACTAAAAAGTCATTTTGTGGATAAGACTCACCTTTGTCTTTCTGGTATGTGTTCATTAACTTGTTTACAAGGAAATTTGACTGAAACCATTGTTCTTCTAGGTAGTCTTCAGTAGAGAAGAAGGAAGTTACAGATCTGCTCTTGATCATTTCTTATCCAGTTGTACTGTACTATACTTGAGGATTTCTGTTCATCAAAAGAAACAATTAAGAGAGACTAGGAAAACCACTAATAAGAAGAAAATATTTTAAATACGTAAAACCATTAAAACTTCATATCCAGAATATTTAAAGAAGTCTAAATAAATAAAAAAAGACAATACAGTAGAAAACAAAAGATACTACTAAATAGGATACCCACTGGCTAATACATCTATGAAAGACACTCAACTAAATGTAAACTAAAACAACTGAAATACATTGCACACTCAGTAAATGGCTAAAACTAAAAAGACAAACACCAGCTGTTTTCTCATATATTGTTAGTATTAGTCTATACTAAAGCAATCACTTTGGGGAACTTTTTGAGTATTTATAAAAGCTGAATATATATGTACATCATACAACATTCACTCTTGGTGGTATACCCATCAGCTATGTATGCATATGTTTACCAAAAAAGTATCCCCTAGAATGTCCAAAGCAGCACAATCTATCATAACCTCAAATGTAAAATTTTCCAAATGTTCTTTCCACCACTGAATGAAAAAACAAAATTTTCCCTACCAAGGAATATTATAGAGCAATAATAATAGAGCCATCTATAATTATGTGCAACAATGTGGACGATTCTAACAAATAATGTTGAACATTAGAAGTAGCCAGACACAATAAAGTACTTTCTATATGATTCCATTATATTTAGTGAAATACAAAAGTCAGAACTCACGTGTGCCATATGTGGTTAGAATAATGGTTAGTGAGGTAGTGACTAAAAGGGTAACACAGGGAGCTTCTGCGCTTGGGTGCATTCAATTTCATAACTGGGTAGTGTTTACATTGGTATGTTTACTTTGTGAAAGTTTACATCATATTTATGGTGGCATACTCTTTGTACATATGTACATATATGCATATATAAAATATATGTCTATATTACACTTCAATGTAAATATTTTCATTTGTAATCAATATACCACATGGTAAAATACATATATACACATATATACTACAGAAAATGAAAAAAGTTTCTCTTTCTGTCTATTCCTTTCCATTCAGCCCAAGTCCCTTTATCCCAAAGCATTATTAGCTTGAATTTAAATTCATGCAACACCTCTTCACATTAAGGAAGCTGTAATTAATAAGGTGAAGCACAGAGGATACAAAAGTCACATTAATATGAAACAGTTTAAATTACTTACCAGATGACAACATTGATTTCAAGAAAACAATGAAATTAGGGATTGTGTTTCCCATAGGATCTCAGCTTGCCTTTCAGTATCCAAAGCTCTCAATGTTTTTTCTAGTAAAATACCTATCTATGAGCTTTTTCAATCTGTGACTTGCTCTTTCATCATAATATTTATTATCTCAAAATAAAAAAAGGAGCAGAAACTCAAAGAGTAATGCATTTTGGAAATAGGACAAAAGATAAAAGCCCACTTGAAGATGCTGTGTTTTAAATATGATCTAGAAAATTAAAAGCTGGCTAATGATAAGTTTGGGCACAAATAACAGGAAATTCGGCCAATGCACTCTGATTTACTTAAGTATCTAATGTTATTTTTTACCCTTGTAGTCTCAAGAGTCACAATGACCCTGTTCTAAGCAAATAGGCAAACTCTTATCTGTGAGACAATTCAGAGCTAAGCTGAAGCATAATTTTCATAAACACACTATGACTAGAGACATATTATTGCACTACTAATTGAAGTATTTCTTTAAAATTGCTGCTCGAGAGCCAATAAAATCTTTACTGAATTACACCCAAGCCTGCTGAAAAAATTACCTTCAATCAGAATGGCAATAGAGCTATTAATAATGTTTCAGAAGCTGATTCATACTTACTGAAGTAACCAGGGAGTTGCTGTAAAAAAGAGGAGCTTGACTTCCTCTCCACTGTTCCTTTAGTATGACAGTGTAATTTGAGTCTCATTTGTCTACCATATCTTCTTATTGTCAGCATGCATGACAGAAATGGCTTTAGCCTAGGCGAATATTAAAACCGTGGTAGTGGAGTCTCCCACCCATTTCCACTGAGCTTTATTTGCAGCACTGTGATAGGTGCAATAGAAGGCTTGACCATCTTTTCATTAGAAGAAATGGAAGGACCATCTATCAGTGCCAAAGGCAGGAAGTTGACACCATATATCAAGAGTCCTTTAGCATTTGCACATCATTCAGAAATATCAGTTATTACAATATTGGTTTTAAAATGCTCAATTGTATCCACAATGGCAAGACATCCATCTTTATCAGCTACATACCTTTAATTCCTAACGTCGTTAACTAGATATTGTGCACAGGCAGCCACTCTCTGAATTCTGAGAAAGTAATAATTTTTAATTTCATTACATTTCTCAATTATCTTCATCTTCCCCTCCTCTGAATTCAATACATTCTTGCTTTGGGAATTCAGTCTGTAAGCCCTTGCTGAATAATTTGTAATTATTACAAGATGTTGAGTGAAAGGTGGCTTTGCTGTCTCTTTACTTAAAACTGTAGGGATGAGATCAGGTGGAATGAACTTGACTTGGTTATCTGAAAAAGGAACTTTCAGAATCTCCACGAGGTCTGTGCTTCCAATTGTAATCTCACGCACAACCAACAGTCAGGAAAGGAAGGGAAAGCATTTGTAAACAAAAGTTAAATTTCTAGTGACCATGTTTCTTATTGAATTTCTTTAATCTACTTAAACCTCTCTAAGTTTTTCTCTTTCTAAGGAAGGCTGAAATTTTGTGCCAAGGAACCATTAACTTTGTTGTTAATAATTTATAGAAGTTGGCAATAGACATAATCACTTGAAGTGTTTTAGGAATAGCAGCTGTGAATAACTTAAATGTCCATGAGGACTGGAAAAAAGAGAAGTAGTATTCTTTCTACTTATTCAAACTACCTTTATTTACAGAGCAGAATTAAATTTGCTGCCCTAAATCAAACCAGAGGATTGTGATGAATTTAGATTTAACTTATACTGAGAAAATGGACAACATATGGATTTTAAAATTAAATATATAAATAAACCAACAATATGGAGTGAGAAAAGGAAAAAAATAAGGAAAATAATAGCCTTGAAAAGAATACTAAAACACTCATAAGACAAGGAGATGGAGGCTACTATGGAATGACTGTGATATTCTTCATATATATGTGTGTGTGTGTGTGTGTGTGTGTGTGTGTGTGTGTGTGTGTAACTAGTAAAATGCAGTAAGCTGTGTTTTGTGAGATTGCTGATTTCACAAAATTTATGTCTTATCAGAGTTTGCAGCTCTTTTTTATAATTTCTAAAAACTCTAAGAGAAAACAAATATTTAACATTCATCATTTAGCTTCAAATTACTTTCAAAGTATTCCTATTACTAATATGTCACATCCTGTTTGCCAGGAATTAATATATTTTCTCCTTAAAAAAAGATTAAGGTGGTATCTGCAAGTAGATTAATCTATTGCTTTATAATATGATGGCCAGCTTTGTACCAGCAGCTGTACCTGGAAACTCTCTGTATCAATCTGAATCCTACACAGGGACTCTAGAAAGATACCTGAAAAATGCTAAGTTTTCATATGTTTATTGCCCAAATAGAGACTTTGATTTGGTGATTGTGAGACCGGACTGCCTAGGCTCAAATCTTGTCTACTCTGCTTACTGGTTGTACCACTTTGAACAAATGACTTAACTTCTTTGAGCCTTATGTCTTCACGTATAAGTTGGGAATAATAATATTACTTCTCAAAATACTGCTTTAGGGATTAGATGAAGTAAGAGATAATATATGTAAAATCCTTAGAAAAGTCCATGGCACACAGAAAGCAAACAATAATAAGACAAAAACAACTAATTTATCAACAGCGAACATTTGAGAGATTCTGCTGCGAGGCACATTTCTAAACACTTTATATGAATTAACACATTTAATTCCAATGACAACCCGATTATATTGTAAGGTCCTCTGGAGCCTGGCCTTTGGTTTCTTTTTTTTATACTTTAAGAATTGGAGAGGAATTATTAATATGACTTATTGTGTAATAATTCTAAAGTATCTAGATTGAAAGTTAGTCTACAAACTTCCCTGTATAAGATAACGTGTTCAGGAAAGTTCTCATAGCAATTTATTATCACCTGTTAAGTACAAATTGTTGCCCTAGGTAATTCTTCAAATAATAAGGTTAGAAGCCAATCCTCATAGAAATTACATAATTTCCCCAAGTCATTGAGATAACAGATAGTGTAGCTAAGATTTGAACCTCGGAAATTCTAGCCTTCACGTCTCTGACAAGCGTCTGGAAAAGAATATTTAGGACTTCTGTAAGGAATGAAAATAGGTATGAAACCCAGGATTACAATTCTCAGGCAAAAGGTTTGGTTTTACAACACGGGAATTTTGCATATCTGGGAAAAAATGTTTAGTTCAAATGAAGTTAACATGAAAATAGTTTTACTTATTCATTTTTTTACTTTATATTTTAATATATGTATTTATTTATTACAAGGTTCCTGAACAGTTTCTAAATGCAGCTCACTACAAGAATACAGAGCAGATCGCAAGAGTATTCAGGTAGATTGCCAGATGAGACCTGCATTATTGAGTTGAGAGTGTAAAGGAAACTAATTCTTGAACTAATTATTCACATACCCTTATTTCCTCTCCTTAGGGGAAAAAAACCCCACTAAACTTGTAATGAAGAAATAGCAAGCCATCGATATGATGATAGAAAGAGGAGGAGAAAGAGACAGAAAAAAGAAAAAAAGGAAAAAAAAGTGAAGAAGTCTGCTAAAAAAAAAATTCAAACTATGATACAACCAGACAAAAGCAATAACAAAAGCAGAACTCTAAAGCCTCCAGCTTTGTAAATCCCATGGGCAGGAAAAAGGAAATGTTAGATCACACTGTGAGAGACAACCAACCCACTCAGAACCACACACACTCACTCTTACACAGATATATACACACACTTACATATACTCTGATATATATAATTCTATAATACTGTGTACAAAATACTGCAAAAGTCTATTTCCTATTAAACAAGAAAAGTTACAAAACAAAGAGTCCTCCCCTCTGAAATATGAGCAGGCCACTCAATCTGGTATTTAGGACTTCCCAAGTGAAGATCACCTCTTGCCCAAACACTCAAAGGCAAAGCCCACCTGTTTGCAAATTGCCCCATTTAAGTAGCTGCCAAGTTACTCATTATTTACTCAATTGTAAATGTGAATTAATAAGACAAGACTCATGGGATAATTGGGGAATTCTTCTAAGTAAAAGAGACAAAGATAAATACATAACATTATATCCCAAGAGAGAGATATGTGGAGGGAAAAAAGTATATTCTTAAAACAAGATACACTGTAAAAAAAGCCCAAAACAATGATAGAAAAAGGCTGTTTTAACCTTTTTTTGAAAATAAAATATGCAATGAATATAAATATTTAAAAAATTATAACTAAGATCTATGGATATGCAAGTTTCACTGCAAATTTCTTTCAACTGCTCTATGTTGAAAAAATGTTATAATAAAATGTTGGGAAAAATCAATAAATATATTAGAGAATAAAGTTTAATAAGTTTCCCCAAAAGAGTTGAAAACAAAGGAAAAGAAATTAAAAAGTTGTGAAAGAAGTAGAAAACCTGAAGAAACAGTTCAGAAGCCCCAAGATGCAACTAATAGTTGTTTCAGAAAGGCCTGAGAAATTGGAATAGAGAAAAAATATCAAAGAAATATGTAAAAAAAGTGTGCCTCAAATTAAGACATGTTTATCTTGATTGAAAGAGGCCACTCAGCATGACGAGTAATGACAATATCCACTTAATGACAACATATGGAAATTTCAGAATTGCAAATATAAAGAGATTGTATAAACGGTGTGTGTGGTGGGGGGGGGGGGGGAGATGCAGACAGGAGAGTGAGACCAGAACCATATGACTCTCAATAGCAATGTTGAATGCCAGAAGACAAGAGAGCAATTTCCTCCAAGCCCCCAAGGGAAATTATTTTTACCTTAGGCTTCTATTCAAACCCAAACTATCAATCATGTATGAAGAAATGCTTCAGCTATTTTCAAACAGACAAGATCTTAAAAAAAAAATCACCTCCAACAAAACCTTTAGCATGCAGTTACTTGAAAATGCAAGTCTTTTGCTCTTGAAAACAGAACAAACAAATAACAAAACGAAACAAAAATAAACTAAAAATGAGGATTTAGACAAAAAAATGGATTGAGCCCCAGAAAGGATTAAACAGGATCAATCCCCAGGACGACTGCTGTTTAGAGAGGCTCTGAGAAGTCAGTCTCTGCAAAGTTTGACAATACACGAAAATAGAAGACCTAAGAACAAAAATGGGATTAGAAAATATTCGGAGTGGGAAAACACAAAAGTTGTGTAAAAACAATATAGTTGTCATTCATGACTTGGTTCTTCAGTGAATATTTTTTATGTAATTCAAACAATATAAACATTAATGTTACCTACCTAGAAATTACAAATACATACATAAGAACAGAAATGAACTTAAAGGAAAGGGGAAAGGAGTACAAATGTATATACAGCTACAAAGAAAGGATAAAAAATACTTTTTGATAGAATAAGAATTAAAGATACACAGTTATGAAAGGTAACCAACAGAGAAAAAAAGTGATATAACTATTACAATTGGGATGACAAATGAAATATGGATTACTCAGTTAAACTGGGTTTTCATATAAACAATTTTTATTAGTCCATGTCCCATGTTGTCTTAGTCTGTTCAGCTATTATAACAGAATAATATAGACTGGGTGGCTTATAAACAAGGAAAATTTATTTCTCACAGTTCTGCAGTCTGGGAAGTCTAAAATCAAGGTATCAGCAGATTGAGAGCCCATTTTCTAGCCCATAGATGGCCATCTTCTCACTGTGTCCTCATAGAGCAGAAAGGGTGTGGAATTCTCTCTGCCTCTTTTGTAAAAGCACTAATCCCATTCATGAGGGCACAACCCTCATGACATATATCCCCCTGACATTGGGGATTGGGTCATGTAGTCTACAGTATGATATTCGAGACATACTTTTTGAAGATACTATTTTTTGTTTACAAAAAATTCAGTTGAATTGAATATTGTGCACTTGTATTTGTGAGATATGGCAACCCTATATCATTAGGAAGATGGGGGGAGTTGGAGATTGGTGTAAGGTAACGAAATCCTTGCCTATGAAGTATGAAATTAATTTGTAGTATCTAAAACAAATGAATTGAAATACATTGTGAAAACATAATACTTAGAAATATTGAGATACCAGGAAAAATAGAAACTAATAATCTTAACTATTTGGGACACAGTTGGAGATAAGAAGAAATTTAGCCCAATACTGTTAGCTTAGCCACATGCCTCTATTAGTTTAACATTTTAATTCTTTAAAAATTAAGTAATTAGTCACATTTCACTGAGTATGTTAAAGAAAAGAAAACTGCAATGATAAGAAAAGTGAAAACTCTTGATACGAAAACTATAATTACAGATTGGAAGCAGGCACAATTAGTAGTAAGAATCCCAAAATAAGAAAATGACTGTTCAGTGTATGAGGGCTGTCTGGAAAAAATCCCACCATAAATACCTCTACTTTTCATAGTATGTGGCTCAATACTTTCCGGACAGCCCTCATATACTGACAGAGACGAGAATAATGTGGGACAGAGAACTAAAACAGAAGGCTGGATGCCAGATGTAGACAATCATAGATTTAAGACCAAGGGAAAAGTATTCCCTGAGCTGTATGCAGTAACCATTTACTAGGACCCCAGTGAGGATAAACACGGGTCCACATGTATGATAATAATTAGATTGCTTACAATTAGTATGGGTTCTTCTTTATGTGGTGTGGGTTCATCTGCCACCCTGTAATCTTCCTGTATTGTTACAGAGCCCCAGATGAACATTCTCTCGGGCATTGTTCAAGGTAAGCAATGTGATATCATGGCTAGACCAAGCAGGAGGAGGTGCCCATTAGAAGACTGTCGTTAGCAAGATAATGTTGGAGCCATTTATAGGTGGAAGATATAAGTAAACTGTTTCCCGCTGGTTTATTAATAACAATAAAAAGAACATTTTGGGGGATAGGAGTCTCACACCACTGTGTTTAATGTATGGTTTCATTTATTCTGGAAAAGGTAAAAATACAAAAGCAGAGAACAGATTAGTGGTTAACAGGGGGGTAGGGTGGAGCTGGGTGTGAATATAAAGGAGTAAGTAACAATATGAGGAAATTCTTAGGGATGATGACATTTTTTTGCATTCTCTCTCTGCTGTCTTATTTGCATGTAAGAACTTATAACTGTACACTTTTTAAAAAGTGAAATTTACTGCATATAAATTTTAAAAAAATAACACATTCTATTGAGGTGAAATGAAAGGGAGATGAGACAGTGATTTCAAAGGAAATAAAGCAGGAGAGCTAGAAATGTTAAATGCCAAGCAAGATCATGGTAGAGCAAATCTAACCAAAGTGAGTCTGAATCCAAGGAAACACAACCTATCCTGACTTGAAATAAATATGGGTCTAAACCAGTAATGATATACAAGGGCTGTCCACAAAGTATCCAGCCATGCCATAGGAAAAATAGAGACATGTATGGCTGGATTTTTTCCAGGTAGCTCTCCGATATTAATGTTCCACAAGTTACTAACTGCACTAAAAGAGAAAATCCAGGGAATCAATAGCTCCAATGAAGAAAGCATGGTTCACACATGGCTGCTTTATGGGGAGTATTCATGGAGTTCCTTTTTAAAATGTTGCTAAAATTCTGAAAGCAGACAATTACCCAATATACAAGAAAAATAAAAGCCGACTTTAGTCAGAAAGAGAGCTACAGAGCATACTGTGCTTTAATAGATTTCATTAGGTATTCAGAAGTGAACAGGGTTGACAAATGATTATTTTCTCAAAATTCCAGAAGGCTGGGGAGAGTGTGGGACAATTGAAAGCCAATATATTCAATAGTTAATATAATAATTTAGGAAAAGAATTGTATTCTTAGCAGCTGGGAAAATAATGACCTTAACAAAAGAAAACTTCTTTTTTGAGACTGATACTTCTGCAAAATAAATGCAAGAGTCAAGAGGCAGGAATTGAAGAAGGTACACTATTTTCCTAAGGAAAAGAGAAGCTAATGTGCATGATGTATGAGAGAGAAATCTGATATTTTAAAAGGGAATATGTGGAGTGGAGGTAGAAGACAGGGGCATGGCTAAAGAGTTCAAAAAGACAAGAGTTAGGAAAGAAAGGATCACTTCTTGGCTATATGGCCTAAGGCAGATATGTCCAACCGACAGTCCAGCGTGGCTTTAAATGTGGCCCAACAAAAATTCTTAAAACATTATGAGTTTTCTTTGTGACCTTTTTTGCAACTCCACAGCTATTGGTAAAGTCAGTGTATTTTATGTGTGGCCCAAGACAATTCTTCTTCCAAAGTGGCCCAGGGAAACCAAAGGATTGGACACTGCTGGCCTAAGGAAAGCTTTAAAGAGAAAAAAAAATGTATGCATTTGTATAAAATAAGGTATTATCTTGTGAGAGATATGCAAAATTACCACCAATACTATCTCCATCTATGGTCTCCTCCTCAGCATAATAGTTTTCCTATGAAATATTCACCAAAATCCCCAAATACATGACACACCGAAAGACAGAAGGCACCGGGTCTCCACACAAATGAGCACCAGGTAAGACAGAGTTGGTTCATGATGACTGGGCTACAGCTGATATGTGAGTTACCTAATATGTGAAAGGTCTCTCCTAACACTTTAAAAAATATCAATAAATAAATGACTGCTCCAACATTTTTGCAAATTACTTTCTGCAGCTGGCTGGATGGATTGCACCAGCTGAAACCAATAACCTCAGCATTTACATGGAGGTGACAGTGGAGATGCTTTTCAGGATGTTTCGCATTGAAGTCTGTCCAGTTACATTTAGCAATTTTTTTTCTTCAAGGATAGTTAGTTCCCTTTCACCACCAATGTCTCTCTCTCTAGCTGCCGCTGGAGAATTAAAAGGATTTTGCTTATTGCCTTGCTCAGTGTTTGTGTTTTTTTCTTTATATTGTTTACCCTTTTCAATTATATGGCTTCATTTGACACTAAGAATCAAAATAAATCAGTAGAGCAGGACTTCTCATTACCAATTAAAATATAAGGAAGTTGTGTGCAGGATCATAGTTCATGTAATTGGTAGAGGCACAAATTAAACTAAATTCAGGGTTTTTTTTTTCTATTTTCTTTGTTGTGGTTGTTTTGTTTTATTTACATCAAGATAACATTAAATTATCACAACAAGCCTTAAAAATTTGGAAAACAAGTTAAAAAGAAAAATCCAAAGTTTCTAAAAGTGAAAATATTGAGGGAAGGGTTTAACAATAATTTCTGATGTAAGAACAGCAGCGTATCAAAATCAAATAAATCCAGGTTATATTTGAGCTAAGAATAAATAATTACAAAGACTAATTATTGCTTTAAATTAAAGAAAAATACTATGTTTGCATTTTACTTCAGCAAGTAGATGTTTCTGTTGTTTTAATATTTTAAATGATCATTTTTTTAGACAGAACTGACTTTGTGTCATAAGCACACAATGCAACACATAGATAGTGTATTGTAGAATTGTACATCTGAAACCTATATAATTTTATTAACTGGTGTCATCCCAATAAATTTAATTTTTAAAAAGTGCTCAACAAAATAAAAGAATAAAAGAAAAAAAGACTGTCATCTGCTTCCTCAATAGAAACTTTTCAGGCCAGAATGGATTGGCATAAAATATTCAAAGTGATGAAAAGCAAGGACCTACAACCAAGATTACGCTACCCAGTAAAGCTATCATTTACAATCGAAAAATGGATACAGGGCTTCCCTGATAAGCAAAAGCTGAAGCAGTTCATCACCACCAATTCAGTATGACAAGGAAATATTAAAGGGACTTCTTTAAGATGAAAGGAAAAAAAGACAAAAAATATGAATAATTAAATATCAGTAGCTACATATCTATCAATAATTACTTTAAATGTAAATGGATTAATTGCTCCATTGAAAATATAGGGTGGCTGAATGGATAAAGAAACAAGACCTTTACATATGCTGCCTACAAGAGACTCACTTCAGAGTGAAAAACACACACAGACTGAAAGTGAAGGGTTGGGAAAAGATATTATATAAAAATGGAAATAAAAACCAAAAAGAGCTGGGGTAGCAATATTTTTCCCAGACAAAACAGACTTTCATAAAAGTTATTAACAAGAGGCAAAGAATAACCCAGTAATCCTATGCCTGGATATTTATCCAAAGAAACCCAAAATGCTACTTTAAGGGGAAGTGTGTACCCATATGTTCACTGCAGCACTGTTTACAATGGCCAAGATGTGGAGGCAGTCTGGGTGTCCACTGATAGCTGAATGGATGAAGAGAAGGTGGTACATGTATAAAATGGAATATTACTTGATCTTGAAAGAGAATTGGTCCTTGCAATCTGTGGTGACATGGAACCTACCTGGAGAGTATCCTGCTGAGTGGAGTATTTCAGACAAAAAGACAGATTCAATATTATTTTGCTTGTTGTGGAATTTAAAGAACAAAAGAAACAAATAAAACCAAAACAGACTCATAGGTACAGAGAACATTTTCATAGTCGCCAGATAGGAGGGGGTTGGAAGATGGGTGAAAAAGGGGGAAGGATTAAGAAGTACAAATTGGTTGCTGCACAGTAGTCACATGGGAATGTAGAGTATAGCATAAGGAATATAGTTAATAATATTATAATTATGCATGATGTCAGATGGGTACTAGATTTATTAAAGTGTTAGATGGGAAGGAGTTTGGGAGGCAGGGTGAAAAAGGTGGAGAAATTATGAAGTACAAAATTGGTAGTTCCAAAATGGTCAAGGGATGTTACATAAAGCATAGGAATAGAGTTAACAATATAGTAATAATTGTGTACAGTACCAGCTGGGTACTAAACTAGTTAAAGAGATCACTTCTTAATTTATATGAATGTCTAACGACTGTGCTGTGCACCTGAAATTAATGTAAAATAATACTGAATGCCAACTGTACCATATTTTGCCATGTATAATGAGCACTTTGTTGCCCAAATTTGTGAGGGAAAAATAAGATTGTGCATTATACATGGGCAGTACTAATTTTGTATCTATATAAATGTTTTTAATTTTTTTATTTAATCTTATGAGTTAAAAGTGTAAGTCTAGAAATCAATAACGATATCTACATGCAAAATAATACCCTGGAGTATGATCATTGTTTATATAAAAAACATTTCATACACAAAATTTCTTGTACCATAATATATTAAAAAATAAATGCTAAAATTTTCTTTAGTGCAAAAAACAAGTACCTAAATATAAACAAATAAAAATTTAAATAAAAATTTAAAGTGAAAGATTTTTTTTTCCTGAAAGTTTGGGCCAAAAGTATGTGTGCACATTATACATGGCAAAATATGGTAACTGAAAATTTCAAAAGGGGGTAAAAGAGGAAGGGGAATAAGAGGTTCAAATTTCCAGGTATAAAACAAATAAGTCTTTGGAATGTAATGTATAACATAACAAATATAGTCAATAATATTGTGATAGCATAGTATGATGTCAAATGGTTGTTGGATTTATAATGGTGATCCCTCCTTTTTGTATATATGTGTTGAATAAATGTGGTGTATACCCAAAATGAATATAATATTGTGTGTTAGCTATATTTATTAAAAATATTAATGACGAAGTATACAATTTAGTTACACTTAGTGTTTCCCAACTGTTTTACTGACTTGTGAATATGTATTATCTTTACAAAAAAGTAATTTAAATTACTTTTCTAAGAAGACATCTGTCTCTTATCTTGCCTTTTTCACAGTCCCTTGCGCAGACCCCCTCTATTTAGTAAGTGTTAATTATGCACAGCTCTATTGAGTAAATAGTATTAATTCTTAAATATTCTCAATCTACTTGAGTGTATATTTATGTCCTAAAAGCTTTAGTATTCCGGAGTCTGAATACATGAAAACAGAATGAATACATGAAAACAGGACAGCTACAACAATTAAAAAAAAACACCTTGATCACCAAGTTTAACAATGTAGTTCTACAAAGATTTTAATGAGTTTGGAGCCAAATATTACCATTCCAATAAAAACAAAAATTCAAAAATAAACACACACACACACAAACACACACACACATATATATATATACACACACACACACATATATTTCATATAATACCTTTACACATAGTATACTCAACTGAGAATTCAACTAAGCAAGATATATCCTCTCTTTAGTCTGTGTGTACAATACTCTTTTTAAGCATTTGATATATCTTCTGGACCTGTCAATATTCCAAAATAAACAATCTCAGGAAGGCCATTAAACTATAATGCTTACACAACAGTTTTTAAAAAATACTCCATGAGCAGCACTAAGAGAGGATAATGTACTTTGCAGTTTAACAAGTTATTTTTTTTCTCTACCAATTCTCTAAGGTAATTATAAGACTGAACTATTTGGTGTATACTCATATAAATCTAGGACACATTCCTTAATCTCCATAACTGTTCCTACCAGTCCTTCTAGTTATAACTCTCCTGTCAAGTATACTTTATTCCACTGAGACCAAAATCCTTTACACAATCTGTGTCATAAAATATCTAACACACGGCTGCCTGTTATTTTAAGTCAGGAAAGACAAAAATACTCTAGACATAGCTTATGGTTTTGTATCTACCAAGTTAAAAGAAAATAGGGTTTTAATCAAAGCAATCCAATGAACTTTTTATTTCTGTGTCACTAAATCCGCAATTCTTTTATTTCTCCTCTCAACACTTACTTCTGTCCATCATTCAGGTCTTCGATTTTCTTCAGTCTTTAAAATTTCCCCTATGTCATACCTGGTAGGAATATAATATCAGTTGCATTGATTTTAGAGAAAATTAATTCAAAGAAGACCATTGTTTCTACTTTGGTTATGTAGACAGTCCTGAAGTCATACCTGGCCTACATACCCTGAAGATGAATGATTTAATTCTTTTAGGATCATATCAAAAATTGTGTAGGGACTCTCATCAAAGAAAAAAAAAACTTTAGGAGGATGAGCTTTGTAATAGTTGGACTTCAGCTCATTACTGAAAGCTGCCACAGGTATGGAAAGAGCCCTGTTATTTTTCATGGGTTTTTCCAAGATCTGAAACATGTCATGTCTTAATTCAACAAATATCATGTCAAGAACTGGTCCTTTATTAAGAGTGCAGCAGTGATTATAATAAACAAGGTCTCTACTATCATTTGGTTTAAAAGGGTAGCAAGGAAATAGATCTTTTAAAAGTAAATAAATATACAGGATAATTTCAAATACTGGTGAGTACTATATTGACACCATTTTCTGGGCTCCCACCCCAAAATTAATGTAATAAATTGCCATTGGGAATGACTCAGGGAAATGTATGGCTACTTTACAGAAAAGAGTCAAAAAAGTACTTTCTATGAAGTTACCATTGACAGTGAGCCTGCATATCAAGTAGTCCAAAAAAGAAAATTCTTCCTTTCCAAAGTCTTGAATCCAGAGACAGAAGAAAAAAAAGGCATTTATTTAAGGAGAATAAACTCAGTCTATTTGAGAAACAAGGAACAGGTCAGTGTGACTAAACATAGTGAATCCTGGGCAGGATACAATGATGTATGTATGGGGAGCAAAGCAAGGGAGATCTCTTTAGATCATATATATTAAGACAAGAAATATAGATTTTTAATTTTCTAAGAAGGGTGACAAGCCATTGAAAGGTTTTAATTAGGGAAATAGCATAATTTCATTTATTTTTTAAACTATCACCCATGTTATTTCATGGAAAATGTATTCCAGGTAGAGGAATTGGAAACACAAAGATAAATTAGGAGGGGATTATATGCAGGTCAAAGATGATGACTTGAAATAAGGTAATAGAGTGGAGGTGAAAAAAGAAAGAAGTGTGAGATATACTTGTATTTAAGCTATGTCATAAGATGAACTCAGTATCTTTGGAGTGAAATGTATCTTGGCTTGACTCTTTCTCTAAAACTGACTTGGATCCAGCAGTTGAATTTTTGACATTCTCTTCAGGCAAAGGAGCAATCATGAACAGCAGTGATGTATGATAGAGTGCAAAAATGATGACAAATTCTCATCCCTGCATCTATGAGAGGTGAAGTCTGCTAATTCAATCTGGGTTGGTCATGTCACTTTCTATGGCCAATAGAATATTAGCATTATAATGCAAGCAGAGACTTTAAAGTTGTTGCACGGTGTTTCTTCTTTACTTATACTTTTCAGAACCCTACCGCCACACCACCATGCAATAAGCTTTGGCTGGTATGTTATTTGATGGGCAACGTGCGACTCTTCACTTTTGTCATCATAACCTACAGCCAGCCAATCCCCAGCAGCAAAACCTTACACCTGACTGGCAGGTGACTGTATTTACATAAGTGATCCTGACTGGCACCAACAGAAGAAAAACCCATCTAGGGCCAGTTCAACTTGCTAACTTATAGAATCATGATTTAAATAAATGACTAGACTTTGGGGTAGTTTGTTGTAAAGTAATAGGTAGCTGATACATCAAGTCAGTGAAAATTAGAGTTTGAAGATGATTCAACACTGGTTAGAGTTTAGAGTTTGTGAATGGAAACATTGGAAGTGTAAAATACTCTATGATGATTTACAATGTGCATTAGAAAATGACAATGAGTCATTATGTTTGATTTTAAAATCAAGGGAAATAGCTTATCCTGATTATAGCAAAAAGAAATAAAGGGCATTCCTTTCAAGATCATGAAACGACACATGTGCCATGTTAAGGATCTTAAAAATTTTTTGGGAAGGCCAGTGGTTTATAAAATTAACATATAGTCTAGTTAACTGGGGTTCCTTAAAGCACAATTCTAGTCCCTATCTCACACTCACTGAATTTTAAATTTGAGGGTAGTAAGAAGTATAGATACATACCATAGAATGTCAACCTAGAAAATGTGTTAGAAATTTTATTCACCATGACTATTTAAATTTATAATAAAGCATTTTCAATTTCAACTTTTTCTTTTTAAAGTTAAAAGAATCAAAAAGTGTTGCCAGTCTTTTTTCTATTTGCAGAAGGAAGCATGAGTGTTTGGCATGAAACCTTTTATGGACTTCTCTGGAGATGTAGCTTTTGTAAGTAAAATTTTATTTCTGGTAAAATAAAATCCAAATTCCAGAAAACCAACTCATAAAATATCTTTAACAATAAAAACATTAGTTATGTGTGTGTTATATATGTTTGTAATTCCTATGTACAAGTATTACATGTACATATTAGAAACAAAAAGAATATTGTCTTGGTCTCTAGATCTAAATATTACCTATTGTTTTGGCTTGATCAGATCATTTACCTGCTTTGTCTTATTGTTTCCACATCTATAAAATTAGTGTTGAATTATGGTCTCTAAGGTACATTTTGCTTCCAAGAGTTTATGATTTATGACACAGCTTCCTATTTTCAATTTCATATAATTCAATATATAGTAACCATTTAATTGAACCATGCTACTACTCTCACATGAGTATTTCTTGTTTGCTTATGTAATTATGTACATGTTGAGGACTAATTCATTAAGTCCCAATTTTTTTCTATGGATATAAGCAGTGAATGGCCCAAATATCAGCTTATCCCATCTATTCAATTTAAGCTTCTTCTCGATCAATATTATGTGGTCACCTGCCAGGAAAATGGAACCAAGACTGATCACCATAGGTGCACCTTCAACCTTGTTATTGATTTGCTATCTTTGATTTATAAAATATATCATGATTTTCAATTAATGTTATTCAGTTGTTTGATTACTTAAATGTTTGAAGGGTTTCATTATTGATTTATTTTAATAGCAATCACATTAAGCATCCAATCTATGCTATGCAATATTTTAGAACATATAAATATATTTCTTGCATTTAATTTTTTAAAACTATTCTTATAATGGAACAAAAGGCTACACAACCATTTTCATTCAGATATAAAACTCAGGTTTTTGTATGCTTGATATTATGAAAAAAAGTAGAGATTAAATTACCTTGTGGGGGGAATCATAATATAAGACCAAATAATCGATGTAGACTTCTTAAAAAATATAATCTCTAAAAGTGATAGATTGGCTATGTACAAAAGCAGACTAAGAAACTGATTTCTGGATCTGATTTGAAGGATCCCAAAACTCTAATCAAAATAAACGAATGACTTTAACAGTTCAGTTCACAACCTAGAATTCTTTTTTTATTAATGTAATTTTATTAATGTAATAGGAAAATGTTTACAACATTTTCTCAGAATAAAATTCTGAGATGTATCTATCTAACCTATAAATGATATCATATTAACTAATTCACACCCATTCATCTAACAGCATGCATAAATTAAGTTGCTTAGATGGAAATTTTGTAAGACTTATTGATTATCAAAATAGAGCAGCTGAACTCTATCAATTAATGACAACGTGCATGTATATTAGGAATACAAATTTGAATTGGTGGGGTCAGGTCTATTAAGGAGCCAAAGGTTAAGTGAATGCAGCCAGGGGTAGCAACATTTGTGTGCAGATGCCTTTGTTATGAACATGAATAAATGTAAGAGTGCCAAAGCTCGTCCTGGATGCTCCTGATGATGTCTCTGGGCTTCCCACACCGAAATCCTGCTCAGGATCTGACTCACAAACTCTAAGGTACAACTGTAGCAGCTGTGTTGTGAAGAAGCTCCACAGAAGATTCAAATATTCTCCAGAGTTTGAGAACCACTAATTTGGACTAATTATTAGAAACAAACTAAAGGAAAGTGATCCATAAAAGCGTAGGCTCTGTGATTAAGTAAAAAGCAAGCTCTTTATTAACACAGCCCATTTCCATGATATGCTTCTGAGAAGTAACTGTAGCAGTAAAAATTCAAATCACAGCATAGGAGTTTCAATGAGTAATTGAAATGCAATCAGAGGCAGGTAATGGATGTGAAGGAAAGTAGATATTGTTAAGAAGTAAATAATA